>VXBR01000175.1:0-15101 GCA_013400215.1 Cisticola juncidis | reverse complement strand
TCCCTTCTCCCTTCTCCCTTCTCCCTTTCCCCTTTCCCCTTTCCCCTTCTCCCTTCTTCCTCCTCCTCCTCCTCTTCCTCAGTAGCCAGTAAAAAGCTTCTTCCCCATTACAAGATCACTCAGCCATAGTGGGGAACCAAAATTTCCAGCCCATGGGTTGTCTTTTATTGCTCTCTCTGTTGCCAGACCAAATCTCTCAGTCCTCTTGTAGTAAAGCCCTGAAAAATGAAAAATCTGTGGTTTTTTTCACTTGGAAGAGGCCAGAGGAATGCTGTTCTTTGATCTCCAAGTGAGCAATCACACTGCCCAGAGCAGTCTGAATGAGTTTGGGGAGCTCTGGGCTGAGCATTCTGTGTCTTGTGGGGTTTGTTTCTGACCATGGCTGCAGAGATACCCTGTTCCTCCCCATTCATAATTATCCTGCAGATTTGTAGCATTTTTCCATTTCTGCTCACTTAACTGCAGTTCAGACCCTACAGCAGTAAAATCAATGTAAAATCAGTAACTGGGGAGGGGGAACAGAGGGGAGAAACCACTGCAGCACCTGGAGAACAGCCAGGATCTATTGACAGCAAAGAATTGACCACTGCAAGGACATCTCCACCCTGACAAAGTAAAAAGTGATGCCTCAGCTCTGCTTGCATGCTTTTGGTTATGAGATCTTCTCCCAGGACACTAAGAATACAGAACTCCTCCATCACTGCAACTTGTCAGCTCCAGTTCTTCCTCCAGGGACAGAAAAAAGGGTGCAAAAAGCTATTTCAGCCTTTCAGAGTGACCTTCTCTAAAGTCTGTGATGCTTGAAGGACAGATGCTTGTGTATTTTAATATTTCTGGTGTATAATTGTATGTAGGAACAGCTCTGCACCAAATAGAATGCTCGCTTTGGACTCTGGTGGTTCTTCACCTTCCTTACTCACAAAATTCCAGTCTTAAAAATCCAGACCCAGGAGCTGGACAATGCCATTGAAAGATTGTGAATAATCTGTGTATTTAAATTGACTTTATAGACCACCTTGGGAACAGACATTTCCACAGGATCTTGTTTTGTAGGAAAAGTAACAGACTTTTCAGTTCTTTCTGCAATTTTGTGTGTGATCTCCCTCTCTGTTTTCATCACAGTGAGCATTGATTATTCCTGTATATTTCCTTACATTTTGAGACAAGTTGAGTTTATATTGCTTGATTGAGGATAAAACCAAATTGGAGAGTCATTGCTTTAAATTTAACCCCCATGTGAAGACTCTGATTTGGAATACTTTAAAATAATAACAGAAAACTTCATCTTTGTGACTTTTGCTTTACTTTGGTGCAACTAATTTACCTGTAAAGCAACGGGGAATTTCCAGATTCGTTTATTTCGAGGTAAGTTTTATCCAGAAACAACAGAAAACCTCTTATTTTCATCTGGAATGTTTACCTCTGAGTGTATTCCAGCACAGTGTCACAGGAATAACTTCTGAGGGTGATGTGGCTTTGAGTCAGAGATCTCTGGATAAAACCACCTGCTGCTGAAGAGTTCAATGTTTTGAGTCATTAATAATTTTTTTACCTCCAAGAAAAAAAAGGTTTTTAATGCAAGTTGTAGTTGTTCAAGCTGTGTTGGTTGCAGAAATCTGAAACCTTAGGGTGTGCCTGAGTTTATTTTACCATTTCCATGGCAGGCTGCGCTCTGGCTGTGTCTGAAATAAATTGAGAATGTATCATTTGCTTTGAAGTGTTACTCAGCAGTTAAGAAATCTGTATCTATTAGCATGTGCATAAAGGACTGTGATGAATGGACTGTCTGAGGTGTGTAGGTAGTAAATCTATCATCAGCTTCCCTGGGTAAAAGCGTGGAGGATGTCTCTGTGCTGTAAAACCATTAATCTTCTTTACAGAAACTGGCTGCATAGAGATGAGTCTCTAGAGGACTAATTGGTGCAGATCTCCATAAATAGCACAATATTTAAAACAACTTTTTAAATTGGTTCTATCAGAACTGTACATTTTTTTTCCTTACTGGTTGTGGTGGTTTCCAGTCAGTGGTCTCCCACCATGCCATCAGCCCTGAATAACTACATCACTGCAGTTCTGAAATACCCTCTTTAAAGTTATGTATTTATAGTTTAAGTATTCTTGGCATTTGGCTGCTTCCTCTGGCTGCTGGAGCTCACTGTCAGATGCAGCATTTTTCTATCAATTCAGTGTGAAATCCCAGCTGCTAAACTCTATAAACATTAAACACTTATAATTGAAAAGTATCATGGACATCCTTAGATACATAATTTTTTTATAGAATGTGCCTGTAGCTGTCTGGCTGTTATTTCAGGATAACAAGACGTGTAAATTGCTTTGGTACCAACAGTTCTGTTTGCCCACTCCCAGCAAAGGTGTAATATGTAAATGGAGGGGTTTTCCTCCCCTTGTTTTTTCCCTTTGAATATATTCCAGCTAATTTCAAGCCAGCCTGCATGTTTGAGAGCTAATTGAAAGGCAGATCTGTTCTGCTGCAGTAAACAAGGCAAGAGAAATTTTCTCGCTGAACTGCAGCTTCCAAAATAATTTCATGTCAAATCTTGGCTCTGAGATTGAACCTGCACCCCTCCAGACATGTTTTGACTCCCCTGGAAAGATCAATATTGTACAACTCCTGAAATATTCACCCTTTCAGGGGAGTGGGGACAATTTCTTACACACAAAACTGAGGTGGCTCAGCACCTGGGATGGTCTTGGGTGATGGGGACAGTGAATTTCTTTAACCCAAGTGGAAACATTTCACATTCAGTAATTTTAGGGTATAAAAGAACCCATATTATGGTTAAGATTTTGAGGCTTTCTTGACTTACTACTCTCCTTTCTGTTCACTCAGCTGTTCACTCAGTGCAACTGGAATAACATTGCAGTAATAACCCTGAAACAAGGGGTTGTGGATATTTTGGGCAGTTGCTGACTGCTTGGAAAGATGCTTCCCAGAGGCTTCCTTGGAATGTCACCTCCAGTTTTCTACCCATGCTCTCTCTTTACTTTGATGCTGTAATAAACCCAGCTGGCTCTGCTCAGGTTCATAACCCTCGATTTTGGGCAGGAGCAGCCCCTTTGCTTGCATCTGGCTGTATTTTTTGTGTAAAACATCCAAATCTGGTTGTTTAAACTACAGGAAAAAGTTATCTTTGGTCTGTGGCTTATTCTCTCTGTTTCCTGTAGGTGACAAAGACTTTGCTGGGACGACCAAGTCTCAGGCTCCCAGCCAACCATCCTCCTTGCTGCTTGAGCCCAAGGAGGGTTTTCCACAGGCATAAATTATTTTCCTGCATCCTTCCATTCCTTTTATTGCCTTTTCCTCTTAGTGACCTGTGTTGACATCAAAGCAAAATTCATCTGTTTGAGGTTGGCTGATCTCAGTTTGAGTAGCATCTGCCCAGTCCTTTGTGTCTCCTTCTTCCTGTTTCTCAGTTGTGCAGGTATAAAAATCCCCCTGATTCCATCTCTTTTCTCTGCACCACTTATCTCAATCTTAAAACTTTAAAATAACGAGGACTTGTATTTATTTAGTGTCTCTTGGTGGTTTCCAGCCTCCCAGCATTGGCACTGCCTCTGCTGTGGGTTGTGTGGCAGCGTACCAAGCACCTGAAATCTGTTTTTTATTTGATACCTGCACACAAGTTGAACCCTTCCCTTAGTCTTTCCTGACCTGCTAAACTGTGGAGTAACACAGCCCATCCTGTGTCTCCTGCTGGGAGTCAATGTGTGGGTTGGGGAGTAGGAAGTAAATTTTCTCTTTTTGTTTTCATGGCTTTTTTTCTTTTCCCCTCTGAAAATGAAGGCATTGTACCTAAAAAAAAAAAAAAAAAAGAAAGAAAGATGTATGTGCAGAAAAATAGTTTAACAGCAAAGCCTGAGCTTCAGTATTTCTGCACTGGAGAAATCTCCCTTGCAGGGCTGGGGGATCATGTTTGTTTCTCTCTGAGCATGTAGTTGTAAGGAAATTTTATACAGCTTTGAGCCTGGAGTGGTTCAATGAGGCATGTTACATTAAACCTGAGTGCTTTAATTGTTCCTTTCTCCGGGGAGGATTCTGTAGCAGCACCTGTGAACCCCTGCAGCTTTCTTTTGCTGGTGAGCTGGGATTGCAGATATCCCAGTGATGCTTCTGAGGGGCTGGCTGAGCCCTGGCGTGGCACAGATTTTTTCTTGATGCTCCATGGACAATAATGCAGGAGCAGGGTGGTGTCAGGGCTGTCATCCCCTGCTAAATCAGAGTGGTGAGAGCATGAGTGAGGTTGTCCTGTGCCCTGGGGCTGTGAACCTCTGGGAGATGGGGACGTGGGGCTGTGGATGCCACCAGTCCTGATAAATGCCTCAGAGAAACCAGGGGTGCATTCCCTGACTCTTCCAATGTCTGATGTGAGAATTACTCCTGAAGACTGAAGCATTTTTATTAAGGATGGATGTGGAAAAATACTTTTTGCCACCGTGGGAAATGAGAACAACAGGCTCTGGAGGAAGACCCACTGCACAGTGAGTTATGATCTGTTTTTAAGGAATTCCTGCAGGTGTCTGACTCTTGTTTGTGAGCAGCTGTGGGATCTCTGCCTTGGTGCTGGAAGATGATGGATTTTGCTTTCTGCCCAGCTTGGACCTGTGCCCTGAGTTTCACTTTCTGCCTCTCCACCATCTGCTCTTTGCTGGAAGAGCCTGGGTGGCACCTGCAGGGTGATTTTATCTTTTCTCCAGATATCAGCAGTTAATAATGTCAGTGCCTGAGCTGACTCTGGCAGGTTAATGGGAATACTCCTCCTTCTCTCTTCCCTCCTCCCCAGCTTTCCCTGGCTCCAGCAGTACCCGAGCCAGCCTCGTGTGCTTGGCTGGGTGCCTCGGGCACTGCACGCTCTGCTTCTCCTCTCAGGTTTGATTTGGAGCTGTGTAAACCCCGGGCATGCTTAAAATGAAAACGGGTTTTATTTGCACAGCGCAAAATGGGAAATGTAATTATAAAACGGAGGCACTGGGAAAGCAAAGAGAAGGCAAGTTAAAGTCAAACCTCACAGGACACAAGCTTGTAGTCTTGCATAATCTTTGTGTTCAGTTTTCACCCCAGAGGGAGCTCCTCATAGCTGACATCTTATTTTTTTCAGTGGAAATCCAGTATTTTTGGTTATTTGAGGGTAGGTAGCCTTAGCAGCCTGGCCTCAGGACCAGCCCCTGGAGACAGAGATTAAATCAGCACTAAATCTGGCTGCTCCAGAACCAATCTGAGCATTCTGAGCATGGGAAATCCTTTCATCACTGTTTCCCTCATGCTTCTGCCTCCAGGAGCTCCCCATTTTACCTTTGGCTTCAGGTGCAATCCTCAGGGTCCTGTGGTTTTTGCCAGTACTGGTTGTGTCCTGGGTGCTGTGTCTCCATGCAGGATTTATTTGTGGCCTCCCAGTCCACTTTCCCCCCATTTTCTCTCTTCATTCCCTTTGCAGTCATTTCCTTCTGCTGTACTCCTTTAATTAGAGTCCTGCTTTTAATGAGAACAAGTATGGTCTTTCCTCCCCTGATGCCTTTTCTGAAGTGACACAAAACTCTGTTGGTTGTGTATTTTGAAATCAGCAAATGCCTGTTTTGGCAAATACCACAGCTTCCAGCCTTCGAGGTGTTTCCTGAGAGGTATCAGCTGCTGGAGTAGAGATGATTGTGCAAGTCCTTTCCAAATGAACTGTTCTGTTCCATGAAATGTTTTTTTACAGCTGGCAGCTGTGACTGCTCAGGTGGTCTCACTCAGCCTCACCACTGCAAGCCTCACCACCTGTCACAAGCATTGCTCTGGCCCTCAGCATTTTATTTTCCCTCCCACACTCTTAATCCCTGCAAGTG
This sequence comes from Cisticola juncidis, assembly GCA_013400215.1. Classification (NCBI taxonomy): domain Eukaryota; kingdom Metazoa; phylum Chordata; class Aves; order Passeriformes; family Cisticolidae; genus Cisticola; species Cisticola juncidis. The sequence continues at coordinate 9,257 of VXBR01000175.1, read as the reverse complement.
TAAAAATAGGAAGGATTTGGTGCAGTAATGCAAAAATCAAGGTGTGCACAGGCCTTCTGGGTGAAGAGGATGTTTCTGTAAGGCAGCTCTTCACAATTTGTCCTTATCCTGGTTGCCAGAGCATCCCTGCTCATAAGGATGAGACTCACAGGTGGTTTTGTTGAGTGAGGGCAGAAATCAAATTCTCTGCAGTTCTCTCCAGTCTCCCTTTGATCTTTGTTATTTGTATTTTGTTGAAATATCAGTGGTCATTCTGGACATTGCTGGAAAAGGCTAGTGTTAATTAAAAACTCGGGTTTTGAGGGGTTTATAACTCACTGTGTTAATTTAGAGAAGGCTGAAACTTGGCAGATGCTGCAGCAATTTCGGGATCACAGTCTGCGGGCTCTACATCTATCACCAGCAGCAGGAGATGATATTTCCTAGCAGCAGGATACAATACTCTAATTCCTTCAATTACTGTTGCCTGTTTGGAGGCTTTGCTGCAGGATACAGTGAGGAATCTTCCAAGGGGCTGCTTTGTCTTTCCAGAGCCAAAAGATTTTGCCTTTGTTTGAAGGGTGTCAGTCACAGACCTCAAGATAGAGCAATTAGTGAGTCAATTGATTCAAATTAGTATTCAACAGAGTTTGGGAACACAAAAAACAATATCTATTTGATTAAGTCGCTATAACTGCTTTATCAAAATTGCTGTTTATTTTTGGGCAATCAGGAGATCAGTGATTTCTCAAAAGTTAGGTTCTCCTTTCTGACAGGAGAGCAGGATTGTTGCATTTGAGTGGTAAAGAGCAGCAGATTGGGAAGCACATGGGGGGTGAAAACAGGGTGATCTGTGGCCTTCCTGTTCGAGGCTAGGAAGGCCCTGACATGGTCACTCATGGGGCCAGGCTGGGGGTGAGGAGCTCCTTTTGGGTGGCTGTGGTCCATGCTGAGAGCAGCAGTGAGAAATTCCTGGAAATATTTCACACTGTGACTCGTCTGTGACTCCAAGCACTTCATTTTAATGGAACAGGAGTGGCCAGAGTGCAGAATAACCCATGTGTGCTTTGCTTCCAGGTGGTCCTACGCTGACTTTTTCAATCGGTACCGCGTGCTGATGCACAAGAGAGACCTCTGCAAGAACGACAAGAAGCAGGTCTGTCAGACCCTGCTGAAAGACCTCATCAAGGTGAGCTGGGACCAGACCTTTGTCAGGGGTTTTAAAAGCACGGGTGTTGGAGTCCAGGATATCCCTCTGACAGCCCTGGAGAATCTGGGGGCTGTACAGGGGGTCTGGGGTCTGTACAGGGGGGTCAGAGCCTCACACAGAGCCCAGGAGGACACTGCCTCTGATCCCTGCCATGGCAGTGAATGCCCACAGTGTGTGAAGAATCACAAGCTGAGAGAATTCAAAATAAGTAGTATTTAGTCTATCATAGAATGTAAATGTAGAATCTGAGATTTTAGTATATGGGGTTGAAGAGACAAGATGGAGGAATTGGGGAGTGGCCCCTGTGCTCCTTGTTCTTGCTCTCGTCCCCCATCTTTGGCTGAGTTAGATCTCAAGGATTGGTTTAGAGTAGAAATGACATGTTAGCGTAGGCAGTGGGCATTGGTGAAATTTTGTAAATAATAAATACGTTTCGGACGGTGGTTGGGTCAGGGGTGCTGTACATGAGGTGTGGGGCTCTCTGACCCGCCCAGTCCTGCGGTGTGCCCTGCTCTGCTGGGGATGTCTCTCAGAGAGCAGAGAAAGAACTAAGATAATGTTCTCCTGCCAGGGAGACTTGGCAGAGAAGAAAAAACTAAGAGATGATGAAGAATAAACAACCTTAGAAACATCCACTGGCGGACTCTGTTTGTCGTCTCTGCCTTCGGTGTGAAACACTCAGGGCACAGAGAAGACTGAAAACCTGATTGGGGAACAGCAACTCCAGGGAAATCTCCAGGGAACAGCAACCCTGGGGGAAGAACCAGCAGCCTTGGGGAACAGAAACCCCGAGGAGAATCTTGGGGGATATCAACCCCGAGACACGGGGCTCATGGGTTTGATGTGGTCTGAAATTGCTCCAGCTTCACCTGGTGCTTCTCCACCCCAGGCAGCCTGGGAGCTTTCCCAAAGTGAGGGAGTTTTGCAAGGAGGGGGCAGGAGCAAGTGGGGCCATGGGATTTCTTGGTTGTGGTCATGAGGAATGAATCATTTCAGTACTGATGAAGTCCAGAGTTTGCTGTTGCTGGCTGGACATGACTGGCCACTTTTTAAAAAGCCCCTCCCTCTGGTTTTGTCTAGCCAAAGCTGGAAGACATTTCAGACATCCAGTGTCATAAACCTTAGTCAATCATTAAATGCCTCTTTGCACCAATGAGTAAAGGAAAAGGGCAGTAAATTTCTTATCTTGATGTGTGGGAGACTTTCAGCTGTGTGTGGGAAACGCATCCCACAGATCAGGATTTTTTTACCATAAACTAATCAGAAGGTCTTGCCACCTCTCCTTACCAAAACTTTACTGCTTGCCTCTATGCAATATTTTTAAATTGCAAATGTGCATGCAAAGATTTTTTGCTGTTGAGTGGCTCAGAATGTGCACAGTACCTTAGACAGGTTTTAATGTTTGATCTCTTGTTTTCCTGCGGGATTTTGAGGAGTTTACCCAATTGGGTTCCTCTTTTTGATTTTTGCACCCAGTGTTACCCTTGACAGAGCCTTTTGCAGCACATGTATGACTTTGTAGATCTAAACATTAATCTTCTTGAGAAAGAAATATTTTTCTTGAAATGCTCTGGTGTTGCATTTCTGGTCTGGTCTAGTGGAAGGCATCCCTGTCCATGGCAGGGAGGTTGGATATATGAGAGCTTTAAGGTCCTTTCCAACCTAAACAATTTGGTGATTCTGTGATTTCCTTATTCACATTAAAACCAACAAATAAGAAAAAACCAAAACCAAACAAAAAACCCAACCCCCCCAAAAAAACCCCATACAAAAACCCCAAGCCAACCAAAAAAACCCCGAACAACCCCAAATCCAGCACCACAAAAAATGCAAACCCCCCAAAAAAACCCACACAAAAACCCCCAAACCAACTAAAAAAACCCCGAAAAACCCCAAATCCAGCACCACAAAAAACCCAAACCCACACAAAAAAACCCACACAAAAAACCCCAAACCAACCAAAAAAACCCCAAATCCAGCACCACAAAAAACCAAAATCTAAAAACAACAACAAGAAACACCCCCCAAACCAACCGAGCAAAAAAAGCCAAAAAACTCACAAGACACAAAAACCCCAGCCCAAAACCCCTTCAAAATTTGTGTAAATATATGGAGTTTAAGACTGAGTGTTAAGACTGAGAAATCCTAGTGCTGGATTTCATAATGGGTGTATAGATGCTCAAGTGTAGTAAGTCTAGTAAGTCTAATGATATCTAATAATGTCTAATAATCTAATAGATGTAATAAAGGCGTAATAATATCTTCATTACCCAATTAAGAACAGATGTGAGTTGTTAATTAGATTCAAAGTGGTGTTTTTACTGTGTAACTACCGATGAACTTAGACAAAAACAGAAAAAGTGATGTTCGCCTCAACTAACTGCGGTTTCCTTTGTGCTTTTGAAAAGGACCCGGACAAGTTCCAGTTTGGCCATACCAAGATCTTCCTCCGTGCAGGCCAGGTGGTGTATCTGGAGAAGCTGCTTGCAGACAAGTTCAGGGCTGCCACCATCATGATCCAGAAGACGGTGCGGGGCTGGCTGCAGCGCGCGCGGTACAGGCGTCTCCGGCGCGCCACCCTCACCCTGCAGCGCCACCTCCGCGGGCACCTGGCACGCAGGTGGGTCCTGGGGAGCCTCGGGGGGAGGAGGAGGAGGGTGAGCACCTGGGCAGACAGGTGGGAAAACACAGCCAGCTGTGCTCACAGTCGTCTAAGGGCTTAAAGTTGGGGGTTTGGTATGAGGAACGGCAAAGATGCTCTGCTGGCGTGGAAGCGAGAATTGTAATGTGCACTCACTGTGGTGAGAGGTTCTGGGCTGAATTCAGGACTTATTTCTGGCTGCTCCCTGCAGTTTTATTTAGGGGCAAGAGATGCAAAATTCTGTGCCTCAAACCAGTTTCATATTCATATTAGTTTAATTTTTAGGTGGTGGGCCACACTTTCTGGTCTAAATTCAGGATTTATTTCTACCTGCTCCCTGCAGTTTTGTTCAGAGCCAAGAGATCCAAAATTCTATGCCTCATACTGATTTAATATTTTTATTAGTTTAATTTTTAGGTGTTGGGCCAAGGTTTCTTGGGCTAAATTCAGGACTTATTTCTGCCTGCTCCCTGCAGTTTTATTTAGGGGCAAGAGATCCTAAATTCTGTGCCTCAAATGAGTTTCATATTTATGTTAGTTTAATTTCTAGGTGCTGGGCCAAGGTTGTAACGTAGACAATCTGGTTATAATGAGATGACTGCAGTACTCTGAAAGATGTCTAAAGTGTCTCACAGAACTAACATTTTCCTGGGACTGTCTTTGGTAAAGGGCATTCAGATGGGCCAAGGAAGAGCTGCCTAGTTGGTATGCACTCCTCCCCTGCAGGGACCAGGTTTGTGTGTCTGTGATGTCCAAGGGGAGCTCTCAGGATTGATTGGCTGTATTCTTTTAATGAGGAAAATCACTCCAAATCACTGGCAGGGGGGCAGAGAATAGCAGAGCCCAGTGTTAACTCTTTCAGTGCAGGAGCCTCAGGCTCCCTCAGTGTGTCAGGGGCTTGCTGGGGTTTCTGTAGGTCACACTGCTGGTGGCAGGGTGGATGTGAGGGAGCAGGGAAGCAATGGAACAGCATCCCAGCACCCTGGCCACCTTCCTTCTTGTGGCACTTCCTCAAGGGAGACCATCAGCAGAAGAACTCTCAGGGTTGCTGTCCCCCGAGATTCTCCTCGGGGCGGCCGTTCCCTGAGGCAGTGGGGTCTCCCCCAGGGTTGCTGTTCCCTGGAGATTTCCCTGGGGTTGCTGTTCCCCAATCAGGTTTTGCGTCTTCTCTTTGCCCCAAGTGTTTCACACCGAAGGCAGAGACGACAGAGTCCGCCAGTGCAGTTTCCAAGGTTGTTTATTCTTCATCATCTCTTAGTTTTTTCTTCTCTGCCAAGTCTCCCTGGCAGGGGCATTATCTCAGTTCTGTCTCAGCTCTGCCAGGCCTCCCTGGCAGGGGCATTATCTCAGTTCTGTCTCAGCTCTGCAGGGCATCCCCAGCAGAGCAGGACTGGGCGGCTCAGAGAGCCCCACACCTCATGTACAGCACCCCTGACCCAACCCTGTCCAAAATGCACTTTTTATTGACAGAATTTTACCAATGCCCACTACCTATGCTAACATGGCATTTCTACTCTAAACCAATCTCTAAAATCCAACTCAGCCAAAGATGGGGGACGAGAGCAAGAACAAGGAGCACAGGGGCCACTCCCCAATTCCTCCAGCTTGCCTCATCAAACCCATCTACTAAAAATCCCAGATTCTACATTTACATTCTATGATAAACTAAATACTGCTTATTTTGAATTCTCTCAGCTTGTGATTCTTCACACACTGTGGGCATTCACTGCCATGGGCAGAGGCCAGAATCTGAGTCCTCCTGGGCTCTGTGGGAGGCTCTGACCCCCCTGTACAGACCCCAGACCCCCCTGTACAGCCCCCAGGTTCTCCAGGGCTGTCAGGGGGATATCCTGGACTCCAACAAAGAACATCAGAGACACTGGCTGAATTTGTGGTGTTATGTGTGGTTGTGAAGGGGGTTGGTGTCAGGGACAACCAGCTGCTGCAGAGTTTCTTCTGCATAATTTTTCAGTTCCCCTCTTTGTGCAGGGTTTGTAGGGTTGGATGGCATCTGAATAACTTCTCTCCTTTTGGAGACAGACCATCCCTTATCCTCTTCAGAAAGCCCTGGCTCTGTGTGTCCTAAGGAGAAGCCACTTGCCTCAATCAAAGGAATATATAAACCAATCTGATGTGGCTCTTAGTTTTGATACGCTTTTCACAAAATAAAAGAAGTGGATCAAATTTCTGTATAATGCTGCGTGCTGAGAGCAACAAATGAGTCATAAATTCAGCAAAACAAGCTAATTATCAAATTAAATGGAGGGTTTATGGGCATTTATTAACCAGTGTAACAGCAAATTGAACATGAGTTCAGCTGGAGAATGGGAGCAACGTGGTGTGGAGTTGACCACATCCCTCATTATTTACTGTCTGTGAATTGCTTGAGGCTCTGCTCAGGAACGTTGCCAAAGCAGTGCACACCAGTTTAAATGTCAAATCAATTTGCTGCTGTTTTCACTGAGTCAGTAGATACCCTGTGTGACATGTGCTTTTTATAGCCAGGGCAGTGATGGAGCCAACCTGGGCGCTGGCTGGCGCGAGGCAGAGAGTTCAAACCAAGGAAAACCTGGGGAACACTTGGGTTTAATGCTGTTTGGGAACAATGAGGTGTGTGGATCTGTGGTTTTCCATGGTGCTGTCTGATGGCATGGAGGCTTTCTGAGCCCAGCTGTCAGGGTGGTCTTTCCTGAATACCATCAAGCCACATTGATCAAAAGGTTTTCCTCTCCCCGTGGTTTAAAACTTGACTGCATAAGGAAGAAATGGAAAGAAATGGAGTTGATTTGCCCTGCTTACCCTCCTGCTGTGCCTTGCAGGCTGTTGGAGCACCTGAGGAGGACGAGGGCTGCTGTTGTCCTGCAGAGCCAGTACCGAATGCTGCGGATGCGCCGCGCCTTCCTCAGGGTCCGCAGCGCCACCCTCACCATCCAGGCTTTTGCTCGGGGCATGTTTGTCAGGAGGATTTACCACCAGGTACACCTCCAGGAGGGGCTTTGCATGAGGGAAGAACCTCTTTGTTTATTTCTGCTGTGTGTTTGTTGTGGCTGTGCTGATGTTTGTGAAGCTGACAGCCCCCAGTGCCGCTGGAGAACGGACGGTGACGGCTTTGCTATTTAAAGATGTGCAAGCAAAAAAACGTTCTGGCAGCAGCACCTCAGCAGAGCAGCTAAATGGAGTTGGTCCTCGTGGTGCCTGGAGGCCTTGTGGAGATGTGGAAATGTCATTGGATCTAACGTGTGCTCTGCTGAAACCTCCCTGTCCCGCAGAGTGTGTTGGAGGTGCACGCAGGGGCTGTTCCCAGTAGGGTAGGAAGACAAGGAGGGTCTGTCAAAGAAGGTGGTAAGTCATTTATTGATAGAAACAGCTTAATTAGTTCTCTCCTTAAGCTTCTGTGTTAAAACAGGAGCAGGACACAAAAGATACAGAGTTTTGTGACAGCAGTGAGAAATCTTTGAATCCTAGTTTGAGTGTAAAAGGGACCTTAAAGGGACCTCATCCCACCCCTGCCATGGCAGGGACAGCTTCCCCTGTGCCAGGCTGCTCCCAGCCCTGTCCAGCCTGGCCTTGGACACTGCCAGGGATGCAGGGGCAGCCCCAGCTGCTCTGGGCACCCTGTGCCAGGGCCTGCCCACCCTCCCAGGCAGCAATTGCTGCCCAACCTCCCAGCTGGCCCTGCCCTCTGGCATTCCCTGGCAGCCATGCCCTGGGTGCTGTCCCTGCAGGCCTTGTCCAAAGTCCTTCTCATTTCTCTGAGAACAGCTTTGGAGAATTTTCTGTCCACTCCTCAGACCCAGCACTGTGTTGGGAGTTACCTAAACTGCATAACTGGCTTGTGGGGCTACTCCAAGAAGTGAGAGGCATCAGGAGGGAAAAGCCTGTTCCTGGAAATAATTGAAGTTATCTGGACACCTGGTGATCTCCCAGAGAGACCAGGGCTCTCCTTTGAGACACAGCAGCTGGTGAATTTGTACTGCCACTGCTTTCTCAGCATCTATTTTTTAAGCTATTCAATTCTTCTATTTGGAAGCTTCTGCAGAGGCAGCTGATCCACAAGTTAAACTCTCTGAGATTCAAGGCCACTCAAATTGTAACAAGAAGTTGGCTGAAGGCCTCTCTAATCTGAACATCCTTAATCCCTGGAGCACCTGGGTATAGGTTTGAAATACAGATGTTGGTTCCAGTGCATTTTCAGTGACAGATGCAGGGCTGTGGGTAATGATGAGGGCATGCCCAGTGCACACCAAAATTTTTCTCTAAATTTGAATTAAGTCATCAAGGCAGTGCAGTGGGGTTTCTTCTACCTCTTAGAGCATCCCTGGCTTTCCCCATTTATGATTGCCAAGGCAGGAGACATACAAAGCTCATTTCACGGGCATTCTTGCTGCATCCTGAATTCATATAATCTCTTTATTCTGAATTAAAATTTGCAACTGCAAAGAAAGCCTTAGGGTGAAACAAAATATTTGTATGAGAAGCTAATAGGATAATCTTTTCTGAAACAACCCAAACTAATAACAATAAAACATCCTGTGATCTTCAAATTCTCCTATTTATTTCCTTAGCAGACTGAAGCATAAGGAAGCTATTAACAGCATGCTGTTTGTATCTCTAAAATGTCAGCCTTCAATTTTAGAGGACAAAATTGAACTGCCAATGACTGACAAGATAGCTGTAAATTTTGGGGAAGAAATTCAGTGCAAACATGCCAGAAATTTCATGAAAACATAAAGATTACTAGGAATTGAATTCTGCTAGAGAACTGTCTGCAGAGTACAGTGAAAGGACTCACGGTTTTATTTGAAGGTTATCCACATGATACAAAATCCCATCAGGACAGCATTTATCTGCAGTAAAAATTATCATAATGCAGAGGTGGAACACAGAAAAAAATGTACAGATCTGTTCTGATGTGGGTGATGTCTGGTGCTGAAGGGACAGTAAGTTCATTGCTAAGTCTGTTAATTACTGTTTATTCTGGAGCTTGGCTCTGGTGGATCTCAGTAATATTCTTGTGGCCCACAAAGTCACACTTGAGCCCATATGTCACCTGCTCCCACCAAATCCTCACAGCCAGGATCATATTCCCTCGTGTCACAAAGCAGATTTTTGAGACCAAGCAGGCTCCTAGGAGAGGTCTGGGTGTGCCCTGCCTGCATCAGTGGAGAACTGTGCTTGGAGAAGCCTCCATGAGTAGGGTTGGAGATATTGCCCGTGAAAGAGGGCACAAAACAGCAGCCTCCATTTCCAGTCACCAGCCCCTGCATCCACCAGGACATTCCTTGGAGGAGAAGCCCTTTTCTGTGCAATTTGAGAAGTGTTCAGTGTTGCCAATGGCATCCTGGCCTGCATTAGGAACTGTGTGACCAGCAGGAGTAGGGAGGTCATTCTGCCCCTGGACTCGGCGCTGGTGAGGCCACATCTTGA
>VXBR01000174.1:771980-813236 GCA_013400215.1 Cisticola juncidis | reverse complement strand
ATCCCATCCCCATCCTCAACCCCATCCCATCTATCATATCATATCTATCCCATCCCAACCCCCACCAGCATCTCCCTTTGTTATCCACGTTTCCCTGGTCCCCAGCACGGTGCTCCCCGCTGCCCCTCTCAGCCCAGAGCCTGGCTCTGAGCTCACCCGTGTGTTTTCGTGTTTGGATGCTGCTTGGCAAACAAGGACCTTGGCCCAGGCTCCCTTTGAGCTGAACAAAAGGAAGCCTTCTCTGCTGAGACAAGAGCGGCAGCACAGGTACACATGGCCCTTTGCTGCATCACTCCAAGGACAGATTGGAGGGAAGAAAAGCACACAGGTGCTCACAGGAACAGGAGAGAACAGCAGGGATGGCTGGCAAGGGATAAACACGTGGACCTGTGTGTGCTCCTTTGCAGGGGTGGCTTCACTGGTGCACTGGAAATGTCAGGGACTGAAGAGAATTGGTCTGTGCTGTTGTCCCCATGCCTGGGGGTCATGCTCAGCTCTCAGCACTTTCCCCTCACACCCTAAGTCCTGTACTGGCTCCAAGTGTTGCATACAGGTAAAGCCTTACAAAGGGAAGGCCTTGTAAAAGCCATGGCTCAGGCCTGCTGCTTTGGTTAAGCAGAAAAGGACTGTGGTATAGTGACTCAGCTGAATTAGGGGTAGAAAAACAAGTGATGTACCCGCCCTGTGTTCCAACCTGCTGTATGGTGGTTGGTTGAATTATGTTTGTTATGATTTAAAACTATGTATCTGATAGCTGGCTAATTGCTTAAAAAGGCCAGGTTTTTGGGATAAACCAACTCTCCTTTGCACCTGCCTGTGGACTCTGAGCCACTATGGACCATCACCTCACATCTAAGGGCACCTTTCCAAGCTGGGGATGCTGAAACTTGCTCTAGATGAGAGCTAAGAGATGAGGCAGCTCATGAGTGCTGCCCCAGGTTCTATTTTGGACTCTCATCAAGTTCTGTTTCCTCTTATTCAAAAACCTCCACTAACTGTCTTCTTGCTTCACCTAGAGAATTATCAGGCAGAAAACCTCATGGTCCCTTTGGAGCTCGTGGTCAGGGGAGCTCCACCAGCATCCATGGAAGCAGAGGGCTCCTCTCCCACAGGCTGCTGATCCTCTGCACTTCCCCCTTTGTTCAGAGCAAGTCAAGTGACAGAAAATTTCCTTGATCACTCACCCAGGGGTGCTGGTCTATACTCCTGTGCTTCAGGAACGAACAACTAGACTGTGAGGCTTCAGAAGAAGGCTGGAAATCCTGGAAACGTTGGAATTGAAATGCAGGGAAGGAGACAATGAGATAGAGGTGAATTGGCAGCTGGGGCTGACACTCCCAGCCCAAACTCAAAGGAGGAAGAGGGGCTGGCCTGTGCTCTCTGCTGCCAGTTGAGGAAGGTCACTGTGGTTGAGGCATGTCAAGAGAGTTGCCATTCTGTACAACCACAATGGTATCTGGAGCTCTGGATTTAAAAACAATGATAAAGGTAATCAAACTGTCAGGAACAAAGATGGATGGGGAGCTCCCTGGAGGCAGGGAGGGATTCCCTGCTTTCAGTGAGCAGCAGCAATTTATATTTCACTTGTACCGTGGACTCAGAGCAAGGAGCAGGGCAGAAGTGCTTTGCAATAAGATGGTAGGAAGGAGTACACAGACACTGAATTTGTCTGTACTTGAGCTTCTAGACCTTTTTATGCCATCTTTTGACATCACCAGGAAGTGTTGCAGGGGTCATAAACTTCTCCCAGAAAATATTTTGATGAGCAGAGGTCCCTGATGGGATAAAAACCGGTAACTTCCTGCAGCCAGGTGCATCCTGACAAAGAACAACTTCTTTTTCCCTTCCTTGTCTTCCCTCTCAAGGCTTCAGTGAGGTCCTTTCAGCAGGAACTGCAGCTCTTCAGATCTATCTGGGCTACAAGGTTCAAGGTTCTTTCAGAAATAGTCAGAAACACCAGTGGTGGAGATGAAGGAAGGGGAGAGAGGAGCGAGGACTCTCCTGCTGCAGATCCTTTGCCCTTGACCTGCCAGCTCTGGTCTTTAATGGCTGTGGATCCGGAGCTGTGGAGTGGAGACCTCTCTTGCTATTCTCCGAGTTCTCCCTTTGTAATAACTCTGGCACCCCTCCTGTCCTCTGTGCTCAGATGTTGTCTCTTTTCTCCTCTTACCTTTGTGCGGTGTCACGCTGGCAGCGGGAGCAGCTGGCAGCTTTTCTTCCTTTGTGACAGGAGCCATCCAGCATGGGGCTGTGTCTGTGCTGATACTGCAGCCCTGTGCTCCAAGGATCCTGTTTGCTTTATTTCTGTGGATTAAAAAAAAGCCCCAAAACCCAGTAAGAAAACAGCCTCGCTCAGAAGAGTTCTAGCAGTTAATTAGTTTCAACATTGCAAGGCCCACTGCCCAGCAGCTAAAAATCATCGTGTTTGAATGGTGAATTAAGTCAGCCAAGCAATAAATCTGAGCAACAAAACAGTCCCTTCAGCTCAGAGAAGTTCTCTTTCCCCAAAACACTGAGAAATGGCTTTTTCTGAGAGCCCACAAGGTCATGGAATTAATAAAGCATTTCAAGTAATCTGTGGAAGTGAAGTGACACCCTGCTGCAAGAGATTTGCTGTTCAAGCCAACTTTCTGTAACAGAGTGTGATGCATATAGGATTTCCAAAGCAAACCTGTCCTCTAATTTAGGGCAGTTGTCCAAACTCCTTCATGTCTGTTCTGGTCCACTGTCTTCCTCCCTAGTCATTATTTAGGAGAGTTAAGCTTGAAAAAACTTACAAGGGGAAAAGCAAAACAAAACAAAACAAGAAAGAAAAAAGAAAACTTGGGATGCTCCCATTGGTCAGGCAAGATACTTCTGAATATTTCCATGCACTGAAGTGAAGACACCAAGGAGAGAAAGTGAGTGAAATGCTGGAAATCTGTTGAGATAATGGTGGGACAGGCTCATGTGCTTTGCAGTGATTGCCTTCCAGCCCCTACCACACAAAAATACAAAGCTGCTGCACCCAGAATATTGGAGCCACTCCTTTGATATGAAAAGCAGTGGTGTCAGGGACATTTCCACGAGCCAGCACAGACAGCAAGAAGGTCCAAAACCAAAGAAGCAACACTCAGACATCCAGGCATTAAATAAACAAAAGGAGTTTGACTTCCAGTTAAATTCTGCCAGCCTAGGCCAAACACAGAATGATCTCTCCAGGCAAGACAGGCTCATAAAGCCAAGTATGGCCCCTGCTTTGTGTTGCTCTCCATTTCCTTTCCTGCATGTTTGGAATGGCCTGATTTGGGCTGCAGATGTAGCAGCAGTAGGCATGGAAAGGATGAGATGGGTGATGGATTAAGAGATGATTTGTGGCAGATATTAGGGAGATCTTTCCAGTAGTCTGGAGAGTTTAGCAGGAGAACAGATTGCCTGGGAGATGTGACATCTCTGCCAGCAGCTGTTTTTAAGCCAGGATGGACATCTGTGGCTGAGAACACATCCTAGGTGGCCTCTCATGCTCCTTTCAAACCTGGGGTCGTTCTCAGTGTCCTATCTTTGGAGGAAGAGAAAGCAGCATGCAACAGAATTAAGAGAAAGCAGCATGCAACAGAATTTTCTCTTTTAGCTCTTGTAGATGGCCCATTACAGGTCTTATGGAAGAGCAGGGAGCAGGAAAGGCAGGAGGAACTCCAGCCAGTTATCTCCAACCCCTTCAGTGGAAGTTTGTGTGATGGCAGCCTCTGCCTTGCACTTGGAACTGAGTATGTTCCTCCCCTTTCCACTAAAATGGCTTTCTGCACATCTGTAGAACCATTTCACATGAAATATATATTTAATAATATAGTAGCACAAAGAGGCACTGAATAGGATAAGGAAGAGATGCCAATAGCCTCTGCAATATTGTGTCCACTGGGTCCCTTCTTCATGACATCCTAGCCCAGGTTCCATTTTCCTTGGATTCACTCAGCACAAAGCTCTTTAGGGAGTGTCCAGTCACAGAGCTGTGTCCTCCCAGCACTGCCACAGCTCACTATGCCCGCGGTGCTGCAGGCAGCTGAAATCCGAGGGCTGCTCACCCCTCCCCAGCCCCTGACAGTGCTGACATCCCAACCCTGCAGCACACAGGTGTGGCTGCAGCCTCTGCATGCTCACTGCCATGCAGCAGGACCTCAGATCCTGCATGGCTGCAGATGGATGGACACACGTGGGTGCATTCACATCCCACTGACGGGAACGTCCCCGTGCGGCCGTAACGCTCCAGTGGTTTGCGTGTGGGGCAACAGAGGATTTTTCTCCCTTTAAACAAATAAAAGACGTTCAGAGCAACTTGGGATAAAGCCATTCTAATCCTTTTATTCTTTCCAAAAGGAAAATGATTCCATATTCAGGGCACTCTGCAAACAATTAATTAACCTAACACAAATGAAAGGCCTAATTGCTCAGTATTATTGCACTCATTGGCAGCCAGGCATGACCAAAGAATAGGTGGTGTTTTACCAGGGATAAAGAACAACTTCCCAGCTTTTAGGGCTTTTTTGATATTTCAGCATCTAGCAGAACGATTTTTTTTTTTTTTTGAATGATGGTGTAATTCTCACTTCCACATGCAAAAAAGCTGGCAGTGTTTGGAGACATCTGAATGAGCTGCTAACCAATTAAAAAAAGAGGAGAGGAAAGAGACTCAGCTGGTGTGAAATGACCTGGTGGAAGGGAAGTCAATGAAGCTGTAACTTGCCTGAGTTGAATGACACCGTGGTGTGTCTGCTGTGTCTCTAGCTGGAGACTTCACTCACAGAAGTGCTGCAACTTTAAGAAAAAAATGCATTTTTTAAGGTGTGCACCTAAAATTAAAGTACAATCATCTTTGATGCAGCTCCCTTTCCAATGATCTGTTGTTACCAGATGGAAAAGTGCTCTAAATGGATGCAGATGAATTTGTTCACTGTGGATAGGATCATGAGGGATCGGGTTACAGCAGCTTTAAAAAACTGAACTGTTATCATTAATGCATCTCTCATAACAAGGAGATAGAAAGCAGATGCTGACTGAGTGCTGACTTAGCCTGAGGAGTATGGGTCCAGTAATTCTTCCTTTAGGCAGCTGATTCTCATGGGAAAATCCCCAAATATTCAGCTGTAATGCCATTATCTGCCTTGTGCAGAGACTGGCAAATAGAGACTCTTTAAAAAGCCATGTGGGTGAATTCTGCCCTCATTCACACTCGCACACCCCCATGGAAGGCACTACAGAGGGCTTCTCAGCAAGGTGGATTTTTGGTCTTTGGGGTGAGTGATTACAAAAAGAAAGGTGCTGACAATATAGAATAGTACCAGTATGTGAAAAAAGTAAGAACAAAAAAAACAGATCCATGGTTGAAGGTCACACACATAATGTGAAACAAAGAAATAAAAATGGGCCTTCCTGCAACCATTTCAGGTCTGTACCTGTTTGTATATGCAGCTGGGAACAGTTATTAGATGCTGTTGAAGAATTTAAGACACACACACACACAAAAAATCCAAAGATGTCATAGCAGGAATGGTCCTTCAGATGACTGAATATCCCAATAACCTCTGTCAGGCTGATTTACAACATTCTGCTGAGCTCAATACAACTGCTACATAATCTTGGTGAGACAGGCACTCCTCACTTGCAAAACAGAAAATTCCAGCAGAACAAGGTTTTTCTTTTCAATTTATTTTGCAAATCTACCAGTTCATTTTATGAAAGTATGAAATTCTATGTGGTTACATTAAACAGTTACATTACAATCCAGGTAATACAAATAATCACTACAAAGTTAGTTTTAGGTACTCTTGGATATTGAATAGGTTTTATATTTTTTAAGGTAAGTCACAAAGAAGAGATAGAATAGCCTTGTGATTGTCAGAGACTTTAGTTTAAAGCAAGGAAACCACTGTAGATTCTCCTCATCCTACAAAAAGTTAAGAGAGAAACGCTTCCCATGTTAATGTTCTATTAGATTCATCAAAGACATTAACTGCACACACTCTCAGGGTAACAAGAATAGCTCACGAGTTGTTTGGAAACTGGTGTCAAATTTCATTCGCTGGAAATCACTTTTACCATTTAACATCACCATCGTCCTTGCTTTCAGATGTATAAAAATCCTGTAAAATGCAGCGAGCTCCAAATCAGTGAATTCAGTGGGAGTAGGATCAGTTGTTACATTCAGGAGGTACTCCTGATATACTGAAATCCTTACAAAACAGCCTCCTTCCCGGGAATGAAATTCATTTAAGGAACGAATACTGTAGTAATTCAGGAAAACTCTCAGCTTTGCTATCCAGCAATTGACACTGCAGCTGCATTTCTGAGGACATTTATGCATGGTCACTCTCCTCTCAACCAGCAATAGGATGTATGAAGACACCAGGTAACTGTGCTCAATAAGAACTCAGAGCTACGTAAATAAAGTATAAAAATCAAAAAAGAGATCAAATCAGTCTTGAAACTGCTCTCCTGATCCCCATCTGACACACCTCCAGTGTCATTCTGCTGCCTGTAAGCTGCCACTTCTGATGTGACATCTGTCAATCACAACTGCTTCCTAGGAAGCACTTAGTTTAGATTTTGTAGGGGATCTCTCATGGTGTGTGCATTTAGGGGTAACACATCCATATGTTGCATATCATGCAACAGTTCCACAGAAGCAAGGAGAGCTGTTTGTAAGGCAGGTGCAGGTACATTCTGACAGTCTGTGGCACAAAGGAGATTGAAACAGATCTCTCTTGTAGCCTTCACCTCTTTTGCAGATCCTAAAGGGTGCAAACTCCCACATCTCCCCTCACACATGTGCAACAAACCTGCAGAACCCATTGTAGCACAGAAGTGAAGCCAGCAGCTTCCCTCTTCATGAGAAATAGATATTTATCCACAGAGTATCTTTTAACACTGATAACCTCAGAAAACTTAAAAGAAACCAGACAGGTTACACAAAACCATGCAAACTTTTCACCTGGACATAAAGTGCCATCAAACCATGGAAGCAAAAACAGAAGTCACTGTTGAGGCAGCTGCTTGAAGTGTGTACAGAAGGCTTTATTCCCCTGAAGCAGACAAAATTTGCTACAATCTTGGAAATGGCACCAAGCTGGTGGGAATGTTACTGTGATAAAGCCCAGCAATTTCCTTCCTGACTAACACCACTCTTACCTGACAGGCCAAAGGCAACGAGGGTGATTTAATTGGTGGCTGACTGCAGGATTTTCCCCAGAAGGTAGTTTAAAATGGTAATGGATGATGTCATTTCCTTCTCTCTGATATGGTAACTGCAATTCGTTGGGCCCCTTCCTTCTGAGCATGCATTACCATGGGCAGCCCCACCCTGCTATCACCACTGTGCCTGCTTGTTTTCCACCTCTACTCATGTAAATGTAATGTCAAATCCTCTTAAGAATCCTGAGCAGCCCTCCAGAATCACTTGTTCAACTGACATTTCTGTAATAATAAAGAAAGAAAAAAGAGTTGTGTGAAATTAAATGGCGCTCCTGTTGCCAAGCTGTTAAAATTATATGGCAATATGCTTCCAGTAGTTGTAAGAAATTAATTTGTGGAGTGCTTACAAGCTTTACATCTACTAAATCTCAACAGGATAAAAAATGCTATTTAAGTGATACAAATGTTAAGGAATAAAAAAAAAAAAACAGCACCAAAGAGTGGAAGAAGAAAGGTTCTTGCCTGCACTCTGTTTCCTGGAGGGTGGATCTCCACAGCTGAGGAAGCCAGGTGGGAGATCCTTGGTGAAGTACCTGTGTGTGTACATTTGCCAGCAGCTGCAGCTGTCCCTTCTGCCACCTCTGCAGCACACGGGGCTGGGCTCTGTCAGTGAGCTGAGCTCTCTCACTCCCCTGCTGCAAACAGTGCTGGCAAACAGCTCAGCCAGCCCCACACTCTCTCTGCCACTGCCTTGTGACAGGACCAGCCAGAGCAGTGACTCAGTGTCACTGTTTTCACCTGCTGTATTGTAATGCTGTTCAGGAAGGTGTGCCTCAGACACCTGTCTGTAGATGATAAATTCATTTATTAGTTTTGCCACTATATGATTACTGTCATTCCTTTCTCACCACAACATCAAATACAATATAAAACTTTGGATTTTCTATAGTGAGTGAAATCAGCAACATGAAAAGCAAGGCAGGGCCAGCAGGGCTGCCACTGCTCCATTCTGTGGGACAGGACCAGGGTAAGGCGCTTTGGAAATCAGCACCAAGTTTAAGCAACAAGCTTTTAGAATATACACAAGTTTCCTGCAGATGTACAGAAAACCGAGACCTCCTGTCATTCTCTAAGCTGCTTTGAAACTACAACAATTCATTTAATCCAGCAGCAGATCCTGGCACTATTCTTTTCCTAAGTACAGTACATTTTGATAGCAACACAGAAGCACGTGACACAAAACAGATTTGTTCAAGCTCACTGTGGTTCTGATGGACTGCACGCACCAAGGGGCAACTCAAAACGAGCACAGAACTCAATTTATCAGGACAACACCACTGACTCAAAGGAATTTCAGCTCAACTTCATGAAGAAAGAAGGAGCTCACAAAGGAAAAGCTCTTATTGCAAGTTGTACTGCTCAGCTTGGTCACTTCTCACACAGATCTCAAGTATCAAAAGCTACCAAGGAGCCAAGGACAAAGAATCGCTGATTTGTAACTATTTTAAATATAGCAAGCTTGCTTTAGAAAGAAAAGTCCCCGCACAATATTCCAAACAGCCCTTTCTAACAGACTGGAATTGTTAAATCCACACTGACAGAGAATACACACTTCAGAGCTGGTTCTGGCACCTTGCAATTTGAAAAACTCTTGTGCACATGGGACTGAGGCAGCTTGTCTGCAGACCCTTTTCTCACAAGTACCTTTGGATCACCCAGGCTTCCCCCGCCCCTGTGTGGCTCCCGGGCTCAGCAGGTGCCCTCCTCAGCAGGCACGGAGTGGCAGCTGCCCTGGGACTCGGTGTCGATGCCCTGCCCGTGGGCCTGGGGGTGGATGGACACCTGCACGGCGATCTCCTGGCCCTGCCCGCCCAGGGAGCCATCGTCCGAGTCCCCGGCCGGGGAATCGCTGCGCGTCACCCCCGCGCTCCCGGGGAACAGCGGGGCCTGGGCCCCGCAGCCCGGGGGCTGCTTCTCCTCCTTGCCCGCCTCGTCGGGGTCCTCCACGCGCACGGCCTCGAAGATCTCCTCCATGAAGGCCCTGCAGTTGAGGATCAGCGGCGGCAGGGGAATGCTCCTGGCCAGCTCCTCGATGTAGCGAGCGAACTCCATGGTCTTGAACTGCGTGACCTTGGCCAGCTCGAGGGTTTTGGCAGAGGTGATGATGGGGATGCGCTTGGCTATCTCGAAAGCCTTCTGCAGCTTCTCGGCCCCCTCCGTGCGGAAGAACTCGTTGATGGCCTTCTCTGTTTTGCGGAGGTGGCTGCTCATCATGCACAGGCGGGTGATGTTCAGAATGAGGGTGATGGCAAAGGCAACCAGGCACACAATCATGTAGTAGATGCTCATGTCCCCTGAGGTGAAGATAACCCTCAGGGTGACCGTGTAGTGCAAGGTCTCGTTGTGATTAATGCCTGCACACGTGTACCGGCCCCGGTCAGCAAAGCTGACCTTTGTGATGTTGAGGGAGTTATCAGCAATCCTCCACCGGGCGCCTGCAGAAGGGCAAGAAATAAACAGAGCTCATGAAACAAAAATCCCACGGTAAACATCAACAGGAGCCAAAGCCAGTCCACTTCTAGCATAGTAACAGTGCACCAAGGACTGAAATGTCCTTTCCATGCTTGTGAAACAGAAAGTCATAACCCACCTACCCATCCTACTGCTTAAATTATTCTGCCTGCTTGCTACACTGCTGTTACTTCCTTCTCTCATCTGCACTTTCCAGTGTGCTTCTGGCCTGCTGGTTCTTTCTGACAGGGATCCTAATTCTAACTAGGGCTTCTCACCCTATGTTAAAAGACTGTCCTCTGTAAAGTCTGATTTTCCATATGTTCAGAATCAAAAGTCAAGTGACCCATGAAAAAGATCAGTCTGTAAATGGCTCTGTTGGCGAAAGAACCCAAAATTTTCTTGAGACAGTTTTCTGCTGAGCATGCAGTGCTGACATGCAAAATCCAAGCAAAAAGAAATCAATACAAGAATCTTTATACAGCATTTGCTGTGCATTTATAACTTAGGGGGAAAACTGTTTTCATAACTCATTTCTCCTAATTACTCTGCTTTGAACTGTTTTCATAACTTATTCTTCTAATTACTCTACTTTGAACTAATCTCCAGATGGCATTATAACTACAAAAAGGTTAGTGAACACTTAAGGCAGAAAGATGGCCTCCACCAAAATCCTATCAATTAGTTCGATGACCTTCATTAATACTAATAGAGAAAAAAGAAAAACATATCCATCTCTAAAACATTTTTTTTAATTAAAATCTGCAGGGATAAAACTATAAGAGCCAATGGCTAGGAAAAGATATTTCCCTTCAGTTCAAAAGGGTTATATAGCATGAATTCCATCGTTGGCCATTACATACTTTGTTACTTTCCAGAGTCTCACTGGTGCATAAACCAAAAAATAAATGTACTAAGTATGTTTTAAAATGTCCTGTAACAAAATTAAAGCACCAACTGCCAGCTCAAAAGGTTGCAACTTGTGGAGAATTGTGTTTAATTCATGCACTTGGAAAAATATTATTTAAACAAGAGCAATAATAAATAAAGCCATCAGTTAGTATTGAGTAAGATGAAGACTCATTTATTCTGTATGGAACACTGGGATGGCTCTTGAACAAGGTCATTCTGTGGGGCACCAAAGCAGGATGGATGGGCTGAACAGAAGTACTCAGGTGTAATTCCCACGCAACATTTCAGAGGGCAGAGGACTTTGTTTAGCTCTCTCCTTATCTCTAAATTGTGAAAATGGGAGGATAGGAAGAGAAAATTTATAATAAAGTCCCAGGGGTTTCCCAATACTGTTTAAAAGGGGAATAATGACGGAGAGAAAACAGCAGGAAGACTCACCTTCATCTTTCTGTTCAAGCAGGTGTCCTCTGGAGTTATACCAAAGGATATGTTCATACTGGCTGATGTTCAGTTTACATTCAATTAAAACACTGGTCCCCTCTTTGGCTATGATATCATGGTGTGCTGGAGAACTTATTAAAGCTTGAGACACTGCATGAAGTGAGGCATTGAAAGACCCAAAAGCAACTGTCCTGTTAAAAGTTACATTTTCCACTGTGAATCCAACTGAAAGATCAGCACTAAGAGTCAAAATTAACAGGCAATAGCTGAGCTTCATGGAAAGCTAGTGAAAATTCCTCTTTCATTTAATTTGGAGAAATGAGGTCATATGATATTAAGCTGTCTGCATTGCTGTGAGATAGGAGAGGAGGCTCTTGATTTGTTCTGTGATGGAAAATGTCTGGGATCCAAATGCACTTTTAGGATCATCAATATCTGAAGTGGAAACTGGAAATAAAACTGAAAAAAAAAGGCAATAAGTTTATTAATGACAGCAAGGTTACCATGTATTCAAATTCAATTTCCAGTAAACAGATTTCGATTAGCATAATATAAACTGTCAGCTGAGAGGTTCCAAATCAGAGCTTTGCTCAGAACACAGTAATAAAATGAGGGTAAGAAGGCATTAGCATAACCTCCAGTCCACTAGATGTTCATCTTCCCAACCAAATAAATAATCTCTGGAACAATAATCGTTAAGGGGAAAAAGGTTTTACAAAAAGAACAAATTGTTCAGACTACTCGAAATGCACAATTATCTTTAAAAGTGGATTCTGCATTTGTTACCAGAGAAAAAGTGCTTTCTTAATAGAGGAAGAAAAGCGAGAAAGAGGATGTAATTTCTGCCTCCCTCTCCACCAATATCAAAGTGCTTTTAAGCCCTGGCTTTCTAAAGCCAGTCTATCATTTACCATCCAGAGAAAAACCAAAGTGCACGTGTGCACACACACACACATCTCATTTTTAGCATTTACATCTACTTGATTTTAGGGGCACAACCGGTATTAGATGTCTAAATACTATATAATATGATTTAATTACTTGGGAAAAGACTCCTGGTTGTTATCTACAGCCAGAAGAGGAAGTCCCTTTCTGAATATCAGGACACTGATGCCTACACGTATTTCCTTTTTCGCAATATCTCTTGTTGCTGCTGCATTTTCTATTTCCTGCTATTCTTGCTTGTTTTACAATGAGCTCCTGTTGAAAATCTTTCAGTTTATGCTGCTTCATCTCAGCAGTCATATATTCTTCATTTTCTTTTCCACCCAAACTTCATAGCAATGTGAAAAATTGTTTTGTCTAGGGACAGATACTCTTCAAATTAATGTGAACAAAAGATATTTTAAGACATTAGGATACAGCCCTTAATTTTCTGTCTTTTGCACATTAGCCAGAATAAAACCATCTTGTAACAAAATGAGATGACACTGATAGGAGACAATCTGTAATCAATTCTCCTGGAAGCCTGATTCAAGAAAATTCCTGATCCAATATGTGTTCCCTGAAGTTATGATTCCATCTAGACTGCTCCAGAGCCTTAAAAAATATTTAAGAAGTCCAGAAGCCACAAGCTCAAATGTTATTCTAAAAAATATCTCATTTCATACCATTGACTGTGTGACTTCAAATTTATCACTTTTTCTTCTACAAATAATAGATACTAGTGTAAGGGAATTTCATAAATATCACAATACACAATAACCCATTTACTTAATAAATAATGCAGACACTTTTCATCCTTCTAGAATTACCAGTCAACATTATCTGAAGCACTTCTGAGCAATAATGTAACAAGCATAAAGGTGATTTCTAGTAATTGTCTTTCATCAAACTAAGCATATTCAAAAGGGGGAATTCTGCTGATGCTATCCAGACTGAGGGTTTTTTTCAGTGGAACTTGATTTGTCGAAGGTCAAACCAGATTCCAGACTTGACATCTGATGAGAAATGTGTTATCTGACCCATTTCCATTTCTGTTACGGCTACTGCCAAAACCAGTTTAACAAAGAAGGCAAAGAAGACTGCTGTGTCCAACTCTCCTCCAAGCTTGACTAACCAACTCATCCACTGAATCCTGCAAGAGAAACTGGAGAACAGGCTCCCTACTTGTTTCTCTGTAAAGAAACAATCCCTTCATCTGCCTTCTTTCTTTGTTTTTTTTTTAATCATTGGCCCCACTCTGTTTTCTATCACGCCTCTTGTCCTTTCATTTAAGATGAGACTGGTGCAGAGAACTCAATTATACCATTGTGCTGGAGAAGCTACTTTCCCACAGCTAAACAGTTAAAACCACTACCAAGGCCTCTTTCATTCCTATTTTTCACCAGCTACACTTTAGTGAAAGTGCTACTGAGTCCTGCTGCCTCTGAAGAAGAGCATCCCATCCACAGCAACAGCACAGGTCTGAAATAAAATAAATACTAAGGCTGTTGTTAATCAACATCTATTCTTCTGTTTGAGGGAGTGGTTTTAACCTTCCATTTTTAGACCCTTGGTATTTTCAGAGTGTTTCAGAGCCTGCAAAAGGTTGCTGACACTGACCTGCTCGTTTTGGCAACCTTACGCAGACCCCACACAGACTGTGGACTGGTAGTGGTTTGTGCACCACTGACATTTGGGTTGCTTTAAAGGTCTGTCACAGGTTGTGGTGGCAAGCAAGGTGCTGTGGTCCCAGACCTTCAGCAGATATCTCTCTACGACCCAGCTGCCTTCAGCTAAAAATGCACTTTTGCATGCATCAGACTTGACTTCACAGCGCCTGATGCAGTTAAAACTGATGATTGTTCTGCAGCAAACACAAACCCTCATCTTCGCCCTTGAATCACAGGCACATAATAATTTCCAGTCTTCTAAAACAATAACCTCCCAACTGATACTCTAGATTTATTAGAGAATAATCCCAGTGCCTCTTGTACTTTGCCTGTGCTATTGTCATTTTAAATTATTAAATTTGAATTGTTAAGGTTTCCAAGCGTCTGTGACGTTTCTCCTAAATGACATTAGGAATTTCACTCATTTATTTAACACAAGAAATACTCAGCAACATTTTCCCTCATAAGAATAATTACCTTCAGTAATTGCATATGCTCTCCACTACACTTGCACTGAGCCTGCATAATGCATAAACCATTGGTGATGGGTCATTTAATTTTACTATTAAATTCTTCGAGGTCTGATTTATTAGAAATTGTTTGTCTTTTGGAAAAGCCATTATTGCTAAGCAGACAATGATCTCTCACTGCCGAGTGCTGGGAACAATAAAATGATTTGCAAAATCCATATTCTTCACCCACTGCACTTATGCAAAACAGCTGCTGGAGCTGATAAAGGACCCAAAAAGGATAAAGCCTGATCAGTGCCAACATCACAATTCTTCAACAAAGTGTTAAGCTCAATCAAGATGAAATGTGCCAGAATAGAAACTGGCTTTGTTACAACCGAACCTGAAGCTGAGCTCAACACATTTAACCTTTATTAAACCATAAGTTGTAACAACAAATAGCGGTGCAAAGATAAAAATCTGTGATGCGTGTGCTTGTATGAGTCATCCTTGGCTCCCTCCCTGAAGAAGTGTATTTGTGTCAAACTTAGAGCACTCTAAGAAGTCCCACTGAGGTCAGTGGAAGCACTGATAGTACTTAAAATTACACACATTTATATGGCACTGCAAAATTGGGGCCCAAGAGGTTGCAAGTTATATGGCTTTACATTCACTGCTTATAACATCACTTCATACCTGGACTAACGTGAGGCAATAAACCAACACACACCTGACAGAGCACAGGCTGCTGATGTCTTGCAGAAATACCATTTGCAAGCCCCCCTGGCCCTCTGTCAAACCTGGGAGACTCATTTGGCAGAGCCCTGCAGACAGGAGCTCTTGGGAAGTTTATGAACACAGACAAGTGCCATTCTGGGTGCTCCCAGCATAGGAGAGGCTGCAGGGAGGGCTCATCTGCTGGCACCTAAGTTCTGTGGGGCAATGGCAGCACCCACGGCCCAAAAACCAACCTAAGGGGCAAATCCACAACACCCCAGGGCCAGCCTCGCTGGTGAGGCTGCCTGACGGGATTTGTTGTTTCCCTGTGCACATCCCTTGGCTGCCTGACAGGACACAGAGGTTTGCTGTGCTTATCCCTTGGCTGCCTGACACCTGTCACGGGCTCACTCACCACGACACAGCATCGGCTGGGCACCAAAACAGGTTCTTTTGCCCTGTCAGCTAAAAACCGATCAGGCACGAAGTTTAACTTAACATTACCCTGTCCTCACAGCCCCTGCGTGCTCCAAGCTCACTTGTGGAAAAGCGCTGGTGCCGCTGGGCTGGTGATGGCAGTGGGACACACGATGTGACACACGACATGCGACACACAACATGTGACACACGACATGCGACACATGACATGCGACACGACCACGCCGCAGCCGAGGCAGGGTGGGTGTCCCTGGGGCAGGACGTCATGCCAGAAACACAAACACACAGAATATTCGGAGCTGGAAGAAAACCACAAGGATCATCCAGTCCAACTCCTGGCCCTGCTCAGGACACTCCAAAAATCCCACCCCGTGCTGGAGAGCGCTATCCAAACGCTCCTGGCGCTCTGGCAGCCTCGGGCCGTGCCCATTTCCCGGGGAGCCTGGGCAGTGCCCAGCATGCTCTGGGAAATGAATCTTTTCCTGATATCCAACCCAAACCCGCCCTGACACAGCTCCAGCCATTTCCTAGGCGCTGTCCCTGGTCACACAGAGCAGAGCTCGGAGCTGTCTCTCCGCTGCCCCTGGGGAGGAGCTGCGGACCCCTATGAGCTCTGCCCTCAGCCTCCCGTTCTCCGGCCTGCCCAGACCCAGTGACCTCAGACGCTCCTCCTGTGGCTTCCCCTCCAGGCCCTCCACCGCCTTCGCTGCCCTCCACACCCTCTATTCCCACGCCAAAACCGCGAGGGGGACACGGGCCCGCGGCCTCCCCTTCCGCCGCTGCCCCCCGACCTTGCCGGGTGACCCTGGCGGTCCCGCCGCTCTCACCGGGACGAGGGAGCCCGGCCCGGCCCGTCCCGCAGCTCCACCGCCNNTGTGGGGGTTATGGGGCTCTGGGGGTCTCCCGGGAAGCGCAGGCACAGGGAGGCCTCCAGGAGGGTGCCGGGCTGAGCCGGGGTCGCTGCAGTCGCTGTGGAGGGTCCCGAGCAGACGGGGTGCGGTCCCCAGCCCGAACCCGGAGCTGTCTCTTTCCTTCTCTCGAGGCCATCGTGGCGGGGGCAGCTGCCCCGATTACATCAGCGAGCGCCCGGCCGGGCACACGGCGTCACCGCTGTGTGATCCCGGGGCCCTGCGGTTCTCGGCTGGTCCCTGCATGGCGCTGCGAGCCGCTTCACCCGGACCGCTGGGCCCCGAGAGCGGCCCCGAGAGCAGCCCCGCTCACGGGCTGCCCATCCCCGGTCCAGCTCTTGGGGGATGCTCGTGCCCTGCAGGGCTCATCCCCGGGTACAGAAGTGACCCAGTCGCTGCCTCCCTGCCTGCTCGGCTCGCTGACAGCTGTCCCCATTTTGTCCTACACTCCTCAAACCAGCCACCCCAAGCGATTTGTTTTCACTTTTATTTTGGTGGAACACGTAATGGATTTCATTATCTGAGGCCCTTTTGTACTTTAATTTGTTTTTCTGAGTAAGCAAACTGTTTTGGTTTTTTTTCTGTGGAGAGGGTGTGTCAGTTAGATAAAGCCACGTGTCCCTGTGGGACTTTAAACTTCCAAGTATGACGTTTCTTCCACTCAGACATAATTTGGTGTACACACATGTGGGTACGTGTGGCATCATTGTTGTGTTTAATTATTTAAAACACCAACGTGATGCTCTTGAGCTAATGTCAAAGTGCAAGGGGTGATGATTTTATTTGCTTTGCTTTCTGTGGATGTTTGTAGTCATGTCTGAAGAAGACAGTGGTGAAAATCTGAAAGACAAAACCTCTCATGAAGCTGAAAATGAGCAGAAGACAGAGGAACTTGGCTGCTGTGAGAGCAGTGAAGGGAAAGAACAAGAGACTGTGCCTGTGACTCGAAAAAGACCTGAACCCAAGCCCCCAAGCCAGCCTGCTGCCACAGAAAAGCCTGCAGGTGAAACCAAGGTATGTTCTGTGCTTGCTTGGAAAGATGTGACTTCAAATTTCATGGCTTTGAGCACGGAAGAACTCTGAGCATCAGCCCTGCTCCTTTCTGAAAATTCGTATTGCTGTTCTCTGAAATGAGAAAGCTGCACAAAGGTCCCATGTCACAGATTGCTTGTGTTCTTTTCCTCACCATAATGCCTGCATCAGTCTTCTGTTTTTCTTCATTAAAGGTCTCAGATCCTCCTGCAGTTCAGACAGGGTGGGGCTACTGGGGAAGCTGGGGGAAATCTCTTCTGTCAACTGCGTCTGCTACCGTAGCTACTGTAGGTAAGGCTCTTTCTGGTATTTGATAAATATTTTAATCATGCTTTGTGTCTCAAGCTGGTGCTTTAGAACTTGTTCCTAGAGAAAGGGATTTCAGTTATAGCAGCCATTATTGGAAAAATGTCAAGAGAATTGTTCAAGTAATGGGAAAAGCTTGTACCAAAAGGTACAGTAGATTGAGGAGGCATGCACAGACAGAATTACTTTCAAGTTTTTAAGGCGTTTGTGTAATTTTCACCTGGTAATTTTAAACTAGTATGCTGCCAGCCTTTAAAACTTTATTTAAGAACTAAGATGAAACCTTGGTTCATTACATTAGTAGGTGAGCTGGATAGAAGGAGTTTTTAGTGCTGGTTAAACTGTTTTGAACAGAAGGAATCTGGAATAATAAAAAAGAATATGCAGCTCTAATCCTGTTTCTGTTCTGATTTCTGTCTTCTCTAGGTCAAGGTATTTCAAATGTCATAGAAAAAGCAGAAACAACCCTTGGGATCCCCAGTCCTGGTGAAATCTCATCAGAGTCTAAAGATGCTTCAAGAGGTCAGTTTTTTACTGCATAAGAGCAACCCTGGAATGTTTTTCATAACATAATCAGCCTCCAAATCATCTTACTCTGCACCTTGCACCTAGAGACTGATCCTAAAATCATTGAAGTAATACTCTTGCTTAGTTCTGTTAGCTCTGAAAAGTAGAGAGGAGAATAATCTGAATTGTAGGCTTGCTCCTAGTTGATGTTTAGTGTCTGTTGATTTTCTCCACTCTATGGCTGACAGGATCTTTGGTTTTTTTGGAAGTTAGGAAGTTAATTTTCTGCCTTCTGATGCAGGAAGTGAGAATCCTGCTGCCAGCAGTGCTGAAGCAACTGATGATGGCAGCTCCTTCCCTATTGCTGGGGCTCTTGAAGTTTTATCAACCATCTCTACTGCTGTCCAAAGCACAGTGAGTGAGTTGGGAATGCAGGAGAAAATGAGTTTGAGGGAGCTTTGGGGTTTTGGCCTTTCATCTGAAACATTGTAAGAGGAAACTTAATCTTTACATTTGTGGGATGCATGGTGATAAACTTTTCTAACCTTCAGACAATGCTTATCCTGGGCCTTGCTTCTAACTGGCACCTAATGTGAAAGGTGTCTTGAATTTTGATAGGTCTGTATTGGATGTTGGTACATAACAAAAAAACCCTAATGGTGGATTGTGCAGAGCGTGCATTTCTGTGCATGTCACCTCTGTACTCTGTCATCCCTGCCTTTCCTTTGGAGTAGTCAGCTAAATGCAGGGTCAGACTCATTCCTGGAGCATTTCCACTGATTTCCACAGAACTAGAGATGAAATCCATTCTCCTCTTCAAAAATCTATGTGAAACTAGCCCAATTTGCTTGGAAATCAGCTTGCTCCTGTGACCATCAGAAATACACTTCAAAGGAAGCCATTACCCTTAGAAACTGCTTTTGTGATCTGCTGTCTTGTCAATTTGCCTGGAAATCTGAAAGAGCTGCAGATGGAAAGCTGGCTTCTGTTTCTGCTGTTAAGGCTCAAACAAAAGTTAGCAGTCAAAATGCACAGGTCTGGTGTTTTCTCTGGAAGGATGAGAACTGAATACTGTAATGTGCTGAGAACCAGCTTGTTCACAAACTAAAAAAAGTGTTTTTCCCATCAGATTGCTGCAGCTGTCTGGGTGCTGTAATAAGCTGTTGGGTGATAATGTATGGTGGCTCTTTCCATGTCCTGATGCTCTCTTTGTGATGATTAGTGTTGAATTTTAGGGTGACAAGGACCAATATGGCTTTTGTCTGAGTGCCCAGCTCAAGACTGCTGATAAACCTCTCCCAATTCAGTTTCTTCCATTGTGTAATCTTTTGAGTTTTATGTGCTGTCTTTATCCAAATCTGATTCCTAGGGTAAAAGTGTTATTAGTGGAGGTCTGGATGCCTTGGAATTCATCGGGAAAAAGACAATGGATGTAATAGCTGAGGGAGACCCTGGATTCAAAAAAACAAAGGGCCTAATAAACAGAACCTCTACGTTATCTCAGGTACAGCACTTCCCAATCAACACCTCTGTGGTTTCTCTCATCTCTTCTCCCTTCTTTTGTGGTCCTGTCATTAAGCAACCATTTTTACTATTGAGCCAAAAGCCTTCTCCTCCTGTATTCTCTATCTCCTGGCACTGTCACGTGGCCTCTGCTTTTCTTTTTCAGGTCTTACGAGAGGCAAAGGAGAAAGAAGAGCAGCAGACAGCTACCGAGGTTACCATGGCTACTGAGAAGAAAGCCCATTATGGGTTACTGTTTGATGAGTTTCAGGGTCTTTCGCATCTGGAGGCCTTAGAGATGCTTTCCAGAGAGAGTGAATCAAAGGTAATGGCCTTGAGCATTTTGCTTTCTATTTTGAGTTCAGCTGAGCAGAGGAAAAAGGATTAGAAATATATGTATATATATGTAAAATCAAGTGCTCAGAACTTGCTGTAAAATGATCATAGGACTTCACTTTGATCCTTGCGTTAGGATCTAGTGTTTACCTCGGGAGCAGTTAGTCCTGTCCTCAGCTCCTAAAACAATTCCCTTTACCCCAGCCAGCCTCAGTTCCTCCAGCTTTTCACAAGTCACTTTCCTCACACCCACTGGTTTGCTACCTTGGCCTGCATTTTCCATCTTCTTGGATGGATTTATTGATTCTCTCTTTGGCTGTGCTGCCCCTAACCAGGTGAAAGTGGTTCTGAATGCCCTCTCTGGAGATGAGTTGGACACACTGAAGGAGGAAATGGATCAACTCAAGGAAGCATTTTCTTTACCTGAATTCTTTGAAGAAGAAGAGGAAGAAAAGAAGGGTAAGAGAGTCTCAGGTTCTGAGAAGAGAAGCTGGTCCTCAGTGCAGAGCCAGCCAGCCCTGATCAGTAGCAAAGGGCATAATGCTAAATTTAAGTTTTTCTTTAGCTGGATGTCTAATCCAAAAGCCATCTCTGTCCAGGGGCATGACAGGTAGCAACACCCTTCATCTCTGAGAAGCTGTGCAGTAATTCTGTAGCAGGAATGATTTCTTGCCAGAGCAGGGTAGAGTTGTTTGACTCCTGGGCAGTTCATACAACTGACCCTGAGCCAAGATGCTAATTCAGAGAGAGTTTCCTTGACCAGGAAGGGAAAACTGTGAACAGAGTTGTCCAACATGTGGGAGAGCAAAAAGCCTTTTTATTTGTTTTTTAAATGAGAATTAGCCACACAGAGCAAAAGATTCAGAGGTACCTTCACACACAAGAGCCCTGATTCTTGAGAATTACATGGATTTAAATGTAAATTTCTTGCATTGCTTTTACCTAAATGCTCATCAGGGAGGGCTTACACACCTGCACTTGCTATCATTCAACATTTAATGTATCTTTTATATTTGCACATAATGGATCTCACATCTGCTGTGCTATATATAATAGGAGAACCATAGGCTCTAAGTGATATTTCAGACTCTCCAAGGTGATGTGCAAGT
This sequence comes from Cisticola juncidis, assembly GCA_013400215.1. Lineage (NCBI taxonomy): Eukaryota > Metazoa > Chordata > Aves > Passeriformes > Cisticolidae > Cisticola > Cisticola juncidis. Next base: position 792,309 of record VXBR01000174.1, on the reverse strand, counting down.
TAGTGTGTTATAAAAGGCTGCCTGTAAAAAAAAATATAAAAAAAAGGAGTTGCCTTAGCTACAAAACCAGAATTGAGAAAGCAAGAACTAACCTTCAGGCACTGATGTCTCCACCTTTGCAGAACTTACCTTAGAAATTGTATTTGAAAAGGCTGGGTTTGATGCGTTTTTGCCTGAGGTGATCATTCAAAGAGAAATAAAGGAAACAGTTGACAGACTTGTGCAGAACTAGTTGTGCATTGAAGTGCTGCCTATTCCTGAATCTGTCCTTTGTGTGGATTCCTTAACCTTTCCTGTCCTTTAGGAGACGAGGAGTTCACAAAAGAAGTAACAGAGTTGTTTGCAGAATTGCACATCTCCTCCAAGCCAGACAAAGTGATCACGGTGAGATATTTTCCATATTCTAAAAGCTGGAGAGTGTTCTCACACAAAGGGCTTCTCTTCACCTGCTTTGCTTGTGAAAGTATCAAATGCACAAAACCAAGCAATATTTTTGATCTTTTGGCAATGGTAGGCAAAGGAGATGGGGCTTTAACTTTAATTTTATGGGGCAGAATCATGTGAGCCTTCAGCCACCACGGTGAAAAAACCTACAGTCATGAACTGAAGGCCTCCTCTTGGTACAAAGCACCTGGTTCTACCATGGTCAGGAGTTGCTATGAGGAAGAATCACTTTTCTTGCCATCATTTCACTACCCTTCAGATCCACCAAGTGGCAGCAGCATTCTGCAGACATGTTTTTAAAGCACCTCTGATAGTTTGCTCTCTGGTGCTAGAGAAACAACTGCCCTCAACTACATCAGTGCAGCCAAACTTCTGCAAAATCCTGTAGACACTGGGATCATTTGTCTTGGTTCTTTTCAGAAGCTCAGAAGGAGTTGTAGCTGCTTCTTTCATCTGGAGAGATCCAATACTCCATTGTCTTGTGGTGTTTATTCGTCATTTAATGTTATGGCACATCTTGCTGCAGGTGAGGACATCTGCTTATGAGTGGATAGCAGGATTCAACAGCAGTCTTCCTAAAGAAGAAAAAGAAAGTGAAGAAAACCAAGCAGTAGAATCCAGAGATGGTGACCAGGATGCTAAGAAATCAGTAGAGGTAACTGTGTAATCAAGGAAAAGAATATCTGTCTGCAGAGTGTTTATCTGGCTGAGTTACAGTTGTGACTCACAGGGTTTATGAGTTTTATTTCTGTGTGGGTTCTGAGGTCTGAAAGGGCAGTGATACTGTGTTGTGTGATTGACTTGTTTTAAATAATAAAAGCTGCTAGTTTTTGTGTTGTCTGCAGATTTTTTGTCACTCTTGCAGGATATTCATGCATTTGCCATAAGAAGCCTGGCAGAACTGACAGCCTGCTCCATTGAAATGTTTCACAAAACTGCAGCTTTGTTTCTCTATGGTCAGAAACAGGAGGTGACAGCCACAGACAGAGCCAAGTCCCTTTCACAGTGAGTGCATCTCTCAGTAAATGGATAGCATGTAATTACTGATTAAACTGTCTAATAATTCTTTGGAAATCCATGCAATGCAGGGCTCTGGAATTCTGCATAGGTGTTTAAATTTAGGGATTGGGCAAATCTGTGAATTTATGATGGGTAGCATCATTGTCTTCCAACAGAACTCAGCTGTCTCTTTCCAGCTTGAAGACATTTCTTGATAAGGGGAAACCTTTCTTGAAGGCTTTGTGGAGTCTAGAAGAATATTTGCCTTCAGCTTGTGCTAGTCAGTGGAGAGAGATTTAAAACATGACAAAACAGTTCACAAAAGTGATTCCTGATCACCTCTCTGTTAATCATTTAGTATGCTTGGTATGTGAGATGGCAAAATTACTGCAGAGAAGACACTTGGCATGTGTCTGAAATGTGCAGTACTTTCTAATTCAGAAAATGACACTTGCCAGTAAAAAAGGCAAGTTAGTACTGTTCCTTCTGGAATGGATGTGTGTCCTCTGAGTGCTCTGTAAGATCTTTAATTATTTATTTTCCCATCTTCCCCCTCTCTATTTTGTTTGGGAGACTTGTGAATCTTCATACACCACTCATACCAATTTTGGTTTAACTTAACTTAATAAGCATAGCAACAGGGCATTTATGTTTTAAAGGAATGCTGAAAGAAACTTCATCTTGAGGACTGTGTTTACTGCCATGTTTTTCCCTGTCTTCTTCCACAGACTGACGATCATGCTGTGTAAAGAGCTGTCATCTTTCTCTAAAGAGTTCACAACATGCTTAACAACTGCAGGGGTAAGAGTTACACCTCAGTTCTCAGGGGATGACATGTGGTTATTTGATAACAGCCTGGGGATCTTTGCCATGAAGTGCTTTTTGTTTGTGCACATTTATCTATGTATTTTTTAACTTGTGAACTGATCTTTCAGGCCAGGGTTCCTCAAACTGTGGCATCTTGAGCTTTTGAGAGCCTGGCACAGAGTGGGGGTGGGAACTGATGCTCACAGTGCTAAGGAGACAGAGGCATATAAAGTCTGTGAGCCTGTTGTGGATTTTCCAAAGCACTTGGGCATTCCTGAAGATGGTATCATCATCTCTGGGTCCTGCACTTGTCCTCAGTCCATTTGAAGATGTGGTGTGTATTCATACCCCACCTGTGCTGGGCACATGCAGGTTACTTTGTGCTTATTTGCAGGCTACAAGGCTGCTGAGCTTGTGGCTTAGCTTTCCTCTAGTTAAGGGAGCAGTGGTGGTTTTAAACTTACTGAGGATTTAGCTTTATCTTCCTTGAAGAAATGTGATCAAATTTTCAATCAGGATAATATATGTCTGATCTCTGCAGGTCAAAGAGAAAGCAGATGTGTTTAATCCCTTAATCACTGGAGTGTTTTTGGAGGTCAGTTATGCTAACGTTAAAACTTTAAGCTAATACTTTAAAAATAAATGTGCTGGTTCTTCCCACTTTAGGATCCTTATGCATGCCAAGTTCTCTAGGCCATGGTCTAAAATTGTGCTTACCTGTCTAATAACCTGAAAGTTTTGATAAATGTCTGTACATTTGCACAAGAGATGAGCTACTTAGTGAGGAGTGAGTGTCAGCTCACAGTTATGATGGGTCAGGAGACACATATTAAATTCAGCAGTCTGGATTTTTAGAATTTAAATGTCCAAAGTTAAACCTTAGACAAGTTCGGAAATTAGCATGCAAGAGTCCCAGCACTCCCTTACTGTTAAATTGGTTCTCAGGCTTGCAGAGCTCTGAGGTGTGGTAGGAAAGGGGTGTTCCATGTTCACGTGTTCTTCCTTCCTGCCACAGCATGCTATGCTTCACTTAGAAATAAACACTTTTCTCTCACTGGAAAAGGTATCCTGCATTTGAATTGGAACTGATTTTGTTTGGAAGTCTTTAAACCATTTGCTTTTTTTGCCTAGTGGCATTAAGCCCCTCAAAAATTTGACATAAAATTGATTTCTAGAAGGAAGCCTTTAAAATCCAGTAAGCACTAGACTTCTTTTTTTTTCTGTGCAATAATCAATGCTGTTTGAAATGAGTATGTGGTGAGTAAAGCTGATTGGTAGCCTGGCTATTCATTTGTGTATTTTGATTTTTGTTTTCACAGGCTTCAAACAGTGCTTCCTATATCCAAGATGCCTTCCAGCTCTTGTTGCCTGTACTGCAGATCTCTCTTATTGAGGCTAGAACGGAACTATCACAGTAATAAAAATCCTTCTAATTAAGAACTTTTTGACCTTTCCACTTGGTAGTTTCCATGCTGGAGAATGATGTAATGGCTCTTATTAAAGGGAAAAAGATGAACTCTGTTCACTGCTGCTGCAAGAATGGTGATTAAGTGCAGTCTGGCAATGACAGCTCTTACAGCACACTGAGAGATGTGATTAGCATAGTCCAGGCTGGTGGACAACGTGACAGACTTAAAGTGCAGATTGCTTCTCTGTTTCATGGACTGTCTGGATCTTTTCACTGAAATCTCTCTGCTGTATGTGTTAATAAGCTCTTTGTGTTCACAGTCCAGAGAGCTTCTCCAGTGCTGAAGAGAAGGGTAGCAGCTGGCTAGTTAGAGTTAGCTAAAATCATGGTGTGATTTTTAAGTCAGACATAATTGGGTTCCTGATAGCTCTGCATTCGTGTTGAAGCGAATATTAGATAGGAGGTGCAAGAAAAGGCAAATTTTTGTGATTATGAACCTTGCAGCTCCTGGAATAGAGCAGAGAGGATTCCTGATCAAGCTGTTGTTGCTGAAGAGAAGATGAGCTTCCTGAAGGTGTTTGTACTGACTCAGGGATATGGGACAGGGACTCACCAGGGGGCTGTTTCTCAGTGTCTCACGCTGTGCTTGCTTCAGCATGAGCTGGGAAAATGCTGATCTGGCCCTGAGAATGCAGGTACTTGGTTTTATAGCAATAAATGAGAACTGGCTAAAAGGGATTGATTTGTGTTTGGGCACTTTAATGAGAGAATTCAGCAGGAGGATTCTCCTTTTTCAGTGCAGCTTGACATGTCAGCCACAGACTGTTCACAGACTCACATACTGCTTATCTTCTCTTTCTGTGGAAAAACACTATAATGCAATGCTCCTTCTTGGAAGGTATATATTAAAGTAGAGAGAGAGGCAGCAATTTGGTTCTGTTAGTAGGAGTCCTAATTTGCCTCAGAAGCTGCTCCATGTATGGTATCTGTTTCTTTGTGCTGTGCAAGTTGCCTGCTTTGTTCCTTTATCTTTTGAGCCTGCCCATGGGGAGGCAGTAGCCTCTGTTGGAATCACAAGAGCAGGAATGCACAGCTAAAATGGAATTTCGAGAAGTCCATAATAGCTAATCAGAGGTGACTGTCACACCTGCCTCTGCATTTGCTCATTGGTAACAATGATGCTCAAATCCCCTTCTGAATATCCTCTGGGTTTTAGTAGGTCTTGCACATCTCTGCTATACTGAAGACTTAGAACAATCCTCTGCTCTAGTTCTGCACTGGAAAAGTGCTTTTTGTATTAGAATACCTTTGGCTAATGCTCTGATTTTATATATATGGAAAAAACTCTGCCTTTAGTCATGGTTAGACTGATCAGATCTCTAAAGGGAAAGCTTTTTCTGGCATCTTAAAACTGGACTTGAAAGGAGTGTGGCTGGGGTAAAAAATCTGCACTACAAAAAATCTGTATTTTTTTCTCCTTTTGGTTGATAGCATTATTAAATAAAGGATTTGTTTTGACAACCGTTTCAGTTAAAAGCTATCAAGGTAGCAGTGGGCACAACTGAAATAAAAGAACTGTGGGTTTTTTCCTCCGCTTTGATTGTGTTTTTTGGGACAGAACTGGGTGCAGCTCTGGGGCCAGGACAGCTGGGATTTTTCTCATGGCAGGAAACAGTGCTGTGAAGCCAGGCTGGGGAGTGAGAGCTCCCACAGATGAGCTCCCCATTCCCATGTCAGTGCAAAAAGGCAGCTTTGCTCCTGCCAGAAAGCCAAAATGTACAGGAGTGTCAGAAGAGAAGAAATAAAGGTAATGGGGTTTTATGAATCAGCAGCTGCTTTTTTGCAGATAAATTCTACTGACCAGCAGTGCTTTAGTGTTGAGTAGTTCAATAATTAAAGGAAATGAGGTGATTTTTTTTTTTTAACATGCAGACAGTAATTCCTTCGGTCATGTGCCCACCTGGATTTTGTTACAGCAGCCAATAATGAAATGTGCACCAGCTTCATTTGTGTGCCAGTGCAAGGACTGCAGTAGATAAACAACAAAAACAGTTCCACGGTTGCTGAAGTCTTTCTACCCAAAGGATTCATCAGAATTCAGCATCCAACTGTCTGGAGGTCTTCCTGCTTGGCCTTGCCTTCCGTGTGAACCTAATGAGAGCTGACAGTAATTTGAACACTTCTGGTAGTGTGTGGGGAGGTGAGAGGTGGCTGAGAATAGATAAGAGCCAGCTAAGATGCTGGCAGTGACTTAGAGAGGAAAAAAAAAGCCTTCCACAATTGTTTTCTTTCCTTGGGAGTGATTCTGTTCGTTGCAGCTGTAAAAGCTGCTTCCTGGCAGCTGCTGTGGAAAGGTTTAAAACATAAGAGAGGCTTGGGCTTCCCAATGGGCTTTGGGATGTTTGGGATGGGCTTGCCAACCACATTCCCAGGGACTCATTTCCATTATTAAAACACGCATGGCCAGTGGCAGCAGAACCTCTGGCAGGGTGAGGAGTTGTCCTCGTTTGGAAGAAGCAGCAGCTGTGCTGCCACTGGTGGCCCTGACTAAAAGGACACCTGTCCCAGGTCACCCACAGCACAAATTAAAGGGCCTGACTCAGAGGCAGGAGCGGGGGAGCTCATGGCAGGAAGAGGAGGGCTCTGGCATTTCCTTCCCAGGTGTGTACATTGAATCCAAAATAAAGAGTGGTCTGTGATGATGTGACCTAAGCAGAGATGGGTGTTCTGTTGTAGGACAGACTCCTTGGCACAGAAACAGAGGACAAAAGTGGCCTGTACTGTGCTAATCCATGTTTTCTGGGAGTCTCCTGTGGCAGCAGCTCGAGGTTACCATGCACTGGTGTTTTGGGTGCTGGCTGCCAGGTTGCTTTCCCTCCAAGGGCAGCTGTGTCCTGCTGCAGGGTGAGACCAGAGCCTGTGCAGTCTGGGCTGGGACCTAGAAGTGTCCCTGGCTGCCCCTCGGCTGTCCTGCTGCAGGAGGATGCTGGTGGCTGCAGCCTGGTCTGTGGGTGATGCTTTGTGTCCCCATGTCCAGAGAACAATGGCAGGACTGTCCCCTGGGCTGTTCTCACTGGAGGATGCTGGAGGCATCAGTGGAGTGAGCCCAGCTGGGGCTGGCAGGGAGTGAGCAATGTGGTCACCAGTTAAAAATAAGTTTGAGTTTGGTATTTGTGGGGAAGATCCTCCTAAGGTGGCAGGAGCTGCTCAGAGGCATGTGTTGGATGCCTGTGCTGGTCCCAACACCCAACAGATCCTCCCTGGATCTGTTTTCAGGGTGCTCCATGTGCACATCTCATCCAAATTCCCTGGCTGCACCGACCTGGCGGCTGTGTCGTGCTGGCACAGATGGGATTGCTGCCAGTGTTTATCCCAAGACCAAATGCTGGCAGCAGGAGCTCCCTGAGGGATCTGAAGCATCTCTGTAAGAGGCCCAGAGCTACTGATTGCAAACTGGGCAGCAACAGGGGCTCTGCCACCAGCTTGGCTGAGCTGCTCCAGGGTTTATCTGCTCTGGACATTTAAACCTGTCCCTCATTTCTGACCTAAACCTGGGACTCTTGCCCTGGGTTTGGGCCAGTGCAGGCTGTGGTGGAGGAGGTCTGGGGCAGAAATAGTCAGGTTTTTGGGACAAGTGAGTAGAGCTGCTTGCTCCCTGCATGGGTTACCTAGACGTAGGTTCAGCCTGTCGGAGGGGGCTCCACACACCCTTCAATTACTGTAAATTAAAGTCAAATTACTGTGGGAGCAACTTTGCTGTAGAGTTGAAGGTGTTAAATGGGACAAATCCTATGGGAGAGCTAATTTCTTTTATTAGGTGGGGAAAACAAATTAGCTGGGTACACAAGCCCTTTCTGACACTATTGTTACTCTTATTATCCTGTACTGGTGCTGTTAGAAATGAGGGCATTGCCTTGGAGGGAAGGCACATTATGCAAGTGTTTAGATGTGCTGGTAACTGCTCTCTGCTGACAGGTATTTACTTAATGATATGCTGGAGTGAGAGCCAGCAGCAAGGACAAGCATTGAGAGAGCTGGGAGTGCTGAGCTCTGCCTGGTCCAGCCTTGCCTGGACCTCGTGGAGCTGCCTGACACCTCCCACCCCCAGTAGGCATCCCCAAAGCCCCTTTTCTGTCCTTCCAGCAGGGCCCTGACCATAGCACATTCCCAGGCTGAGTCCCCAGTGCTCTCCCTGGTCCCAGGCCTGGTCCCCATGAATGTCTGCAGCCTCCAGAGCTGCCCTGACTCGCTTGCAAAAGGCCTTTCTGCTCCTGCCTGTGCTGGAGGCAATGCCTCCCGTGGGTACCAGTGGGACTGGTCACGTTTCCGGTGTCATGTGCTGGCCATGACGGATGGCAGAGCCAGTTTTTCTGCTCCAAAAGTGGGACTGGGGAGGAGACCGCAACGCTCAAATACTCGGAGCCCTGGTTGCTGCCAGCCAGGCATCGAGGAGATCACTTCTTTTCCAGCTCCAGGTAAGGCCCTTCCCTTTCTCCCTTATGCCATCCAGGGAATTGACAGAGCCACCTGTGCATTTTACAGGCAGGAGAAGCAGGGCAGGACAGCAGGGTGAGGAGGGTGCAGCAGGAGCAACCCTGGGACAGCTCGTGCTCCATGTGGTCTTGGGGATGGCAATGGGGGCCTGAGCTTTGTGAGAAGGACTTCAGTCCCCTGGCTGAGATGGGAGTGGGCTCACTGTGAGCCTGTTGTTCCTGGGGGGTTAGGCTGTTCAGGCCTCATCTAGAAGGGTAGGAATACACAGGTTTGCTCTGTTAGCCAGATCTGATCCAGCTGCTCCTCATGCCCAGCTTGGCTATGGACAACTGCAGCTGGTCCATGGGGACCAGCAGCTGGGTGCTGGGTTTGGCTGGTTTGTCTGCCTGGGCTTTGGGAAACCAGCTCATCTGGGGCAGGCAAACCTGCCTGTGCAAAATGTGAGGTGGCCCAGGCTCCAGAGGAACAGGCAAAACCAGATCTGCTGCTCTGGGAAGGGATGGGGAAAGCTGAGCATTGGCAGCCCTCAGGAGCCAGCACCCACGGCAGGGACTGCACGGGGTGCTGGGTGGCACCCCCAGACAGGGGCTTGTCAGAGCCCACCCCATCTCTTGGAAATCAGCAGGGCTGGTCCCAGGGACAGAGGTAGCAGTGCAGGGGGGGATTAAAGGGGTTTAACCCTCCACAGAGGCCTTTCTTGCCATGTGTTTGGGCAGATCTATCCCTTCCCAGCCCTGGCTGCTGGACTTAGGTCTAGTTGCCCATTTCCTACTGCAAAGCTTGATGTGCCTTCCCTATCTTGTACCTATCTTGTACCTTGTGCTTTCCCTAACTGCTACTCTCTGGCAGTGAAGGCACAAGGCAGGGACATCCTCATGGATTTGGGGTTGGGCACGCCATAGGAGCTGTGGGGCAGCTTTGGTGAGCAGGACCTGGGCTCAGAGCAACACCTACACCTTCTCCTACCCCTTCCCAGGGCTGTCTTTTCTTTTGTTAATGTTTGATTATTTTTAATGATTTTAGATTAAAATGTGATTATTTTCAATTAGTACTTGCACTTCTTAATTACGGAGATGAATTAGATTGCTGTTCATTATTAATTAGATTTTAACTTTGTACTGATTACATCTTCTATCAGTCACTTCCCACACTCCTTTTCTTTCCTTCCCATCCAAACTCCTTCTCCCCTGATGCCACCCCAAACCTCACTGCTTCCTGCTGCCCTGCAGCATCCTGGGGCTTTAAAATCTGCCTAGAAAATGCAAATCAATGTTATTGGCTCAGAGGCTGCAACTAGCTCCTTCAAAAGGGTCAATAATACCAACCAGATGATGTCATTTTGTGGCTAAAAACCATTAAAAGGAAGCATTAATATTCTGCCTTCTTCCATCACTGGCTGGAAGAGAAACTATTTCCTAATTACCTGCTGCAGCAGGGGCAGATCTGCTCTTCCCAGTGAACAGAAGGGACCTGATCTGCTCACCCCTGCTGCCCTGTTTGTGTATGAGAGGGAGGGTTTGACCTGCCCAGGCTATTTCTTAGGCTTTGTTTGGGCCTCCTATTTTCAAAGCAAGCTGTTTCCTTTCCTTTCTTTTCATCTGTCTCCTTTCAGGCACCTAATCAATGCTTGGGAGGTTTCTTAACCTTGCTCTTGGCTTCTTCTCTGCTTGCTGCTGTCTCCATCTCCCTCTCAGTCCCTCAGGAAAGGTTTCCTTTCTGCTGGGGATTCCTAGGAGTCCCCACAGCTACTCTTTTTGGTTTTTTCCTCATTTAACTTGAAATACTTCTGTTATTTGCACCTGTTCATGGTGAGGGGATAACACATCTCCCTGCACATTCGCCCTGAGATTTCTCTGCCTCCATCACTCTCCACTTGCTGCTTTCCTGGGCAGAGAGGGCTGCCTGGGTGGGCACAAGGTCTGGTCCTTTTGGTTTATGTGCAGTCCACAGATTATTTGATCTCCTTTCCTGCTGTTTTGGAGGGTAGGAATTACACAGGGTTGTGAAAGCTGAATGTTCCAGAGAGGTGTTTTCATCCCTGAAATTCTCACCTCCCTCCATTCTCTTGTGCAGGTGTGAGTGTCTCGTGCCCCAGAGCTCCTTGGCTTTGGTGAGATGTCTACAATCCTGAAATGTGAGTGTTTGGTGTGGGCCCAGGGGCACATGCAGGGTTAGTGTGTGCTGGCAATGAAACTTCCTCTGTGCCCTGCTGCAGGGTTTGGACGGGAAGATAAGGAGAAAGAGGAGAGGGACAAGAAAGAGGAGAAGGAAGAGAAGGAGAAGACTGAGGGAGAAAAAGAGAAGGAGAAGCAGAAGAGGAGGAAGAAGGAAGAAGAAAAGGTAGGGGAATGATGGAGTTTTCTGCAGAACCATTTACATCCTGGCTGTAAAGGGAAGCCACGTCTGACCCATGGCAAACCCACACCTGCAGTAGATGGTGTCCCTATGCTGTCCACAGCCCAGAAATCACAGTGTCCATGGCTTTTCCACTGAGACACAGCTGTCTCTCTGCTCCCTGCATTCCCAGTTGGTTCTCCCTCCTTTTTCTCTCTGAATGGGATGCTGCCTGGTGTGGACAACAATGCTGCCTGCACTGCACACACTGTGAAATTCTTGCTCTTGGCTCTGGAGGGCTCTGTGGTGCCAGGGTCACTCATGGATCCACAGCAGCACCATGGGGTTGGTGCCCACCCTGGCTCTAGATACCCACAGGACCAGGAGTCTCTCTGAGCTGAAGCTCTGGCTCAAAAAAAGAGAGTGCAGGGTTCCCAGTGATGCTTGTTCCTCTTTCTTCACCCCAGCAGGGAGAGGGGGAAGAGGACAGGAGCAGCAGCAGCTCTGACAGTGACTTGGAGGAGGTAACCTCACCTCCAGCTCTGTGCTGGGGCATGTCTCCCCCTTGCACCCCAGCCCTGTGGGGTTTGCACCTACAAACCCCGGGGTGCAAATACCTGGGATGGGACACTCAGCACTCCCCTCACATGTCCCTTTTCCTTCTGTTCCTGCCCCAGGACCAAGGCATTGCCAAGGATGATGAGAAGGAAGACAAGGATTAGTCTTCCCATGCTGGAGCAGCAGCACACACCCTGGGCACGCTGAGGAGCTGGAGATGGAAACTGCAGCTTGTGCTGGAGGGCGACTGGGCCACACCTAGCTAAATAAAGATATGATCTCCAAAGAGAAATGCTGTTTATTCACCTGCCTACCCGGTGCTATCTCTTTGCAGAAGGAAACACTCAAGGCAGTAGTAGGTGGGGAGCTGGGACCTGGGTGAGCAGGTTTTGTACAGGACCGTGACAGAGTCTGGAGAGAAATGCAGGGGCTCTGTCTGCCGGGCTCTGCACGTTCCCTCCAGGTTTGGCATCACCGACATCCTCCCCGTGCCCTCCACGCCGTTTGTTGTGGGATGGAGCAGCGTGAGTGGGAAGAGACGCCTGGTGCTGTGCTGAGCTGTTAAAACTGATTTCAAATGTATCAAAAACAAACGAAAAGCAGTTGTAAGGGGGGCAAAACCCCCGACAAAGCTCTCTCTTTTCGCAGCACTGACCCCATCGCAGGGGCCGTGCCTGTTCATTCCCAGCCCCGCCGCAGCCGCCGAGGGCTGGCACCAGGCCCGGCACCAGGAGAAATGAGGGAAAAATTAGCAAAAATGAACTGGCATCGCCATCTACCGGGAATGAGACGTCTGGCAGCGGGGCCACGGGTTTCATAACAGCTCGGCTGTTTTGTAAGGCTCCCGCAGCGCTCCGGGGGAAGGGAGAGCATTGGGTCAGGGAGAGAGCATCGGGAGCAAGAAGCGCTCTAGGAACAAGGAGCGCTCCGGGGACAGGGAGTGCATCGGGAAACAGGGAGAGCACCGGGGACAGGGAGAGCATCGGGAACAGAGAGAGCATCGGGAGAGAGAGAGAGCGGCGGGGACAGGGAGAGCAGCGGGGTCAGGGAGAGCAGCGGGGACAGGGAGAGCATCGGGGGACAGGGAGAGCACCGGGGACAGGGAGAGCATCGGGGACAGGGAGAGCATCGGGAAACAGAGAGAGCATCGGGAACAGGGAGAGCATCGGGACAGGGAGAGCATCGGGGGACAGGGAGAGCACCGGGGACAGGGAGAGCATCGGGGACAGGGAGTGTCCCGGGGGCAGTGAGCAATGCAGGTCCCTGGATGCTGGCAGGCTCCAGCCGGCAGCAAAAGGGACCTCGGAGAGGGACACAGGACCCCTGCTGCCGGCAGGCACTATTAGGCCAAGCCCAGAAGTCTCACCATTAATAAAAAGTTCAATGCAAACCCAAGCTATATAAGCTCTCCCTGCTGTGTTGCTGCCTTGTTCTGTTTCCCTCAAGAAGTCTATTTTTATGAGGATTTTCTTGAGTAAGGCAGATTTCAGGCAAACTCGAGATTAAAAGTCAACACCGTGGAGGATTTTACTTGAAACCACAGAATGTGGCTTTGGATGTTCTTTCCATGGAACAAATGCAGCCTGCTCTTGTATAAGCATAACAAACAGCAGGAAAGATGCTGAGGAATGTTGTCTTAATTATCCAGCACAAAGATTAAAGGGAAAACACAAGATGGGAAAAACAAACAACCCCAAAAGCTAAACTGGGTTTCAATGAGCTGGTTTGGCTTCAGCAGGGAAGGATTGATTTTATCTGCCTTATTGCTTCATGAACCCTTGGGTGCATTAATGTAAAATAATCCTGTGTGGGGTTATTTTACATATTTTACTTTTCCCTCTATGCAAGTACACAGGACTCTTGCCCAAGACACAAATTACTTCCAAATAGTAGATGGAGCTGCAGAATTTTACAGTCCCCTCAGGTCACGCTACTACAGGATGGTAATGCCTTGGAATAAATTCTGTGTTTGGACATGAAAAAGAGAGACCTTGTCTTTGCTTTTCAAGACAAAGGTTGGAAACCTTTCAAGGATGGTGTGCCAGACTCTGAGGTCAAGCCTGCCTCTAGATGTTCAGTCAGAGCTGAGAGGTGCTGTATCTCACTGGAGTGGGACTCTGCTTTCCAGCTGACAGGTATTTCATCTAAAAGCCCTGAAATTGTCCTCTGTGCCTTGTGCCCCAGCTCCCAAAATGAGGGGAGCCTGCAAATGTCTGTCTGCAGCTGGCCCCACAGCCCTGTCCTCACGCTGCCCCAATCTCAGCATCTTCACGTGCTCAGGGCCAGCGCTGGGCACTCTCTGCAGGGCTGGGTGATGGGAGCGCCAAGCCAGGAGAAGTTTTCCTGTTTGCTGCTCGTGTTTCACAGTCCCTGCTTCAGGCCACTGCACCAAGCTCTGTGCAAACACAGCACGTGCAGCCAGATCCCTGTGGCAGCAGAGCAAAGAGCCAAACACACCCACGGCTGGCAGTGTGAACATCCAGCCACCTCCTCTGGCAGCCGAGCTTCTCTGTCCTGCCTTTGGCACCTTGCCCTGCATGTAGCTCTCTCCCCTCTGCACACTTGTCCTGCCTTCATTTGAACTGGCCAAGTTTCCAAAAAAAGTTGTGGAGGTGAGAACCATCACAAGTTCCCTGGTGTCCCTAATTCCTCATTGCATCTCAGCCCTGGCTTGAAGCCAGCTGACGTGAATGGGCGTAGAGCATGAACATTTGTGCCAGCCATGGGGATTAGGGCTCTTAAAACTCCTAGTGGAGGAGGAAAAAGGCAGGTGGAGCACCTGGCTTTTGGGGATGCTGAGGACCTTCAGTCACAGCAGTTCAGTGGCTCTCCTGAGGGCCATGCCCCCAGCATGACCTTGGTGTGCTGAGATGGCTTTCTGCTCACAGAGGTGACAGCCAGCAGCTGCCCAAGCGCTGCTGGGCCTGAGGTCTGTCCTCACTGGGGTGTTTTAACCACCTCCTTTGCTTGAAGCATCTGCAAGGTTCAACCAGGGGCTCCTTGGAGCTGCTGTGTCTTCAGGGAGAGCAGCATGGAGCACAGAGCTGGGCCAAGTGCCCATCACACCACGCTCTGCAGGGGCGGAGTAGGAAAAGACCAGCAAGAGAAACTGGCAGCAGTGGAGTTACTTAAGCAAGCCTTGTTTACACAAATTTATATAATAACTTTGGCTGGTCCTCGGGGAGCAGGAGGGATTGTGCTGCCCCTGCTCACAGCATCTGGGGGTGCCTGCAGAGATCCTGCACAGCACGTGGCTGTCTGCACCCTCAGAGCAGCAGAGATGCCAAGACAGTTTAGGTGTGGAGAAAGAATTGTTTCCTGTACCATTTCATACAGAGGCGCCCCCAATCAGAGGCATTTTGCTATAAATGCCAGCAATTTCAGAACAGAAAGGTTGGATCTGTATTTTGTGATGAGACTTTTCATCTTGCATCTAGGGGCTTTATTATATAAAGTGTCCTATTAGAGAAACAAGGCTCTCTAAGGTAAAGATCAAAAAGGAATCTTTCCTCTGTTCCCAAGTGACCTTCTTCACGAAAAGTTTCAAGCTGCTTTTTCATTCCACTAAAAAATGGAAACAGTTAAAAAACTTGACTTTCCCAGAAAAGCTGATTCCTGCAGCCTTGCTTATGATCTGCTAATCTCTGCAGAGTGCTGGGCAGAGATTTCCTATGAATCCACTCTTCTATTTTTGAGATGAAAAAGAAGAAAAGCAAAACCCACATGGAACTGGAGTCATACAAGTGAAGAGTGTTTTGGAAGGTGAAATCCCCGCTCCTGCTTCCTGCACAGCACTCAGACTTGCTCCTCTCTGTGCTGCATCCCTCTACAACTTGTCCCTTCATTCTGAATATCTGTAAATCAAGACTCTTTGCTTTGTAAATTAGCAGCTAAAAGTTCTTGCAGAGCTTTATTCTTGGGATTAATTTTCATAAAAACGATGCTAAGGATACACATCTTTCCCTCCCCTGCAAACCTCTCTAGGATTCTGCATTTGCTCTTTCAGAGAAGCAGAGCAGGCTCCCTACTCCCCAAACCTCGCTGCAATACCTTCTTAAAACCCACAGTGGAAAGGTGCCAGGCTTCTTGTGAAGGAAAACCTTCAATTTGCCCTGGCAGATCCACCAGGACAGGTTTCTGGTGACAAATGTTCCGAGCACTAACAACTTGACCTCTTTAACAGCAGTGACGTCTGCGCGTTATGAAAGGAGGGGCTGCCTTACCCAAACATGATTCACCTGCTGCTCAAAGTGCAACAGAGGTGGAGGCCGGCCAGCCCGTGGAACAAAAAGGCACAGACAGAAATATTTGTCTGCTCCTTGAGCAGAAAGCTCTGCCCAGGCTACCACTGCTGTGAACGGGCCAGGAGCCCAGAGGCAGCTATTTATAACGGTGGTAGAGACACAGGCATGCTCATCCTGCCTGAAATGCAGCCCAGGATGTGCTCAGGGCTTCACTCTGTCTGGGTGAGGGGAAAGGGAACTGCAGGGAGACCCTGAGCAGCCCTCTGCATTTCTCCCCAAGACTTCAAGGTGCTTCATTCTCCTTAGAGTCAGACACGGCTTTTGGACGGAATTTGAGCCACTGGCTTTGCAAGATCCCTTCTGTCCTCACCAAGGACACAGTGGTGGTGGTAGAGATGCTGGAGCTGAAGGAATAAGGACCAGGGCAGAGGATGAGGAGGGCAGACCCTGTATCTGGCCTGACAGCCCAGAGGCATCCCTGCAGAGCAGGCTGTGCCAGCTGCAGAGCCCACCCGCTGCCACTTGCAGCCTCTGGCAAAGCCAAGAGGCAGCATTGGGTGCCTGCCAGCCCTGCTGGCATCTCTGTCAGGTGGGTGGGAGCTACACAGGAAAAGTGGAAAGAGGAAGAAATGAGGGAGGCAGCACGTACTTGCTTCTTGCTGAGGCAAGGAGCCAAGACCATGAGAGCTGTGAGTGGGCCAGGGCAGCTGCAGTCCCCAGCTGGGCCACCACAGCCTCATCCCCAGCCACAGGACAGCACATGGACACACAGCAGCTGCTGAAGTTTGGCAACTTCTGTCTGCCCCTGCAGTAAAGGCTGATTACAAATCCGCTCTCCCCGTCCAGAGGATTAAGAGGGTGATGTGACCTCCAGGTCCGGCCCACTGAAATGCAGCTCCCTCTGGACACCAATGTTCTTGGAAGTGGTGGGCCTTGCTGCAATGTAAAACTCTGCTCAGGGGCTTGCCTTGTTATGACTTTTCCTCCTTTAATCACTTTGTTATGTTGTCCATGGGTTTAAGAGGTGCTGAACAAGCTCTGCTTATTTTGGGCTCCTCCTTGGGATTTCCTATAGATGGAGGATCTTCAGCTTCCACAGAAATACCAATAAAATAATTGCAAGGCATCAAGGCAAGCTTACAGCACCTGCACCACAGCCCATGGTCTTGTCACCCATCCAGGGCTTCCCCTGGGACAATGGGGACAGTTCTGATCTGGTTTTGTAGTCTTTCCTCAGGGGTATGTGGCTTGCACATGACAGCCCATGCTGTGGAAAAAGACGTCTCCATCTATTTTGTGTGGGACTTGCTTCCAAGACAGAGCAATAATATTCTGCCAACCTCTTTGCCAAGGTGTTTGGCTGGAGAGACTGAAATGAGACAGATACTAATCTGGATTCTCCCACTGTGACTCTCCAGTTTCCAGAGGTTCAGGCATAAGCCCAGTTACATGAACAATGGGATAAAGTTACTTTGCAGCTCTCTGTCCCACCAATCCATGTCAAAGTCAACTCATTTCTCTAGGAATGATGCTGCCTCAGGCAAAGCCTGTATGAGTCAGAAGGAGAAAATATTGAAGTTTTCTTAATTCCCCAACCCTGTTTACATCTGATCCTCTGTACTGAGAGTCAGGACCTCTCTGAGCACTCAAGCAGCAGAGTTTCAGGACTTGGGAACCACACCATGTAATTTATATGATTGCTTCCTGCCCAGTGCCTGGTCAGCACAGCACAGAATTCAAATCCCAAACCTCACAGAGCACTGTGGCAATCTGCCTGCCTCTGCCAAGAGAAAACCAGGCCTGCAGCAGCTCCCCTAACTGCACACAGAGACCTGAGAGCAAAGGTGCAGGTTATAAAAGATGAGCTCAGGACAAAGAGTCTCCCACACTATCTGCTTCCACTTCCTTTTGTTCCACTCCCTGGGAAAGGCTCTGAACTGCATGTGGCAAATGGGAAAACCTGGTGGTTGAATAACATCCTGCATCTAGAAATACCATGATGTAAAGAAAGAAAGAAAAAATTCCAGGAAGCTGATGTGTTTGTTGACAGGCTTGGCAGGAGGGGAAGAGGGAATGATGCAAATAACTCCCTGCATGTTATATGCACGTACTGAGGTGTGAAAATAATTCCTTAAGCCAACTCTCAGGGCTTGCAGACAGCCAGGATCCAGGTGCAGCACTGCTGTGTCTGCACAGGTGCATTGCCTGTTCACCCAGCAGGCTGCCTGGCACTCAGACATGCCACTGTGAGCCCAGTGTGGCCCTTGCTGATAGCAACACTCCCCTCCTTGCTTTTCTCCTTTTGTGGGTTTTGAAATTGGAGAACTTGTTTCACCTCTGTGCAACAGGACTTTCAGGTCTGATGGTGCTGGAGGAAGCTGTGGGTAGAGCAGGGATAGCAGGGTGGAAAAGGGGTCATGACATTCAGGGTGCCTGTTCCTGTTTACAAGTGCTTGTGGTGGCTTTGAAGACACCCTAAGGAGCACGCAGGCCTCCTCTCTGAACAAAGAAAAGGCAACACTGGGAAGGTGCTGTCACCTCAGAGCCACTCTTTAAACCCCAGTGTGTCAAAAACAAGTGTCACTGCTTGCAACAAATATTTATACACTAAAAATGAGCAAACACAGCTGGTGTGAAATCCCTGATCCCCACGCTGGGCTCAGCAGTCTGGACCACATTAATGAGGCTCTGCTGGAGCCCAAGCACAAGCGGACGTGTGGCTGGGAGCCAGAGGAGGAGCTGCAGCCACACCTGGAACTCCTCACCCTGCACTGACCCTTGGATATTTCCCACCTCTAAAATGGAAAAAAAAAATCCTGTTGTGCTTTGCAAATAGTTCCTACACACAGTGCAATCTGTCCTCTGTTATGCAACAAGTGAAGTTCTCATCTGGCTAGCTGAATCGTTAGCATTAAACATTTAAAGCTTTTTTTTTTTTTTCCTTTTGCAGTTATGTACTGAGTCAGCACAAACAGGGGCAGTGACAAGAGAAAGCATTCGGAGTTCTGAACCAGCTCAGCTCTGGACAGATTGAAGAAAACAAAATGTTCTTGCACACTGGTGCTAATGAAGCCTGGTTTGTGATGGCCTCGTGTGTCGTGGTTGATTGATTTTAAACTGTATTATGCAAAGGCAGCAGCCCGTCTGCTCTGCCTGTGAGGCGCTGGAGAGCTCACACATGTTTGTGCAGTGAATCAGGAGGTGAGGGAAAGAATGAGGCAGGTCCCAGGCGGGCAGCCCCGGAGTCTCCCAGAGGAACTGGCTGGGGAGATGAAAGATGCTGCGCTCCTCACCTGACAGCAGCTGCCCCTGGCAAAGGGCTGCTGCTCCCAGGCTGAGCCACACAAACAGGTTATTGTGCATTTTGCTGCAATGTTGGCTGTGGTAGCTAAAATCTCCCTCATTTCATGGAGCCAGGAATGTGCCCTTCTTGAGGGGTAAACTGGAGGCAAAACTGGTGAGGCCTCCCTCGTGGCAATCTCTTTTTTTAGTCAATAGCCAGGTTTTGGTGGGAAAATGAGCCATGCTGAGAACTAAACCATGAAAGGGGAGTGTCTGGTGTGAATGAGCTTTGTTCACCTGAGAAATGCCCACCATGGGAGAACTGCTGGGGGAAGGGATGTGCAAGGTCCTCTGAGGGAGGAGAGCGGGGAGAAAGGGGGAATTAAAGAATGACCCTGCAGATGGGGACACAGAAAATGTCCCCAGCTGGGCAGAGTCCCAGACAGACTCCAGTGCTCCCAGGGTGATCACTGCCCCTAATGCCATGCTCAGCTTTTCAGGGCAGTGTTACCAAATGTCACCTGAGATTTTTCCAGTCTGGAGGGATCACTTAAAAAGATAACGGAGAAAGCAATAAAGCCTATCTAGCCCACATAAAATGCTTAGTTGTTGAGCTTTTAAAACCACTCATGAGCTGTTTAATGCAATTGCAATACATTTGGAAACAAAACCTGCTCCACAGCCCAAACCTCCGCCAGCCACTCCCTCAGTGGGGCACGGGTTTCACCAGCACTGACGTCCCACTGGTGATCTCCCTCCCTGAGCAGCCCTGCCAGTGTGTGCGTGGGTTTGGGTTGTTTTTGGGGACACACAAATGAGCCCTTGGGGAATGTGCATCATCCTTACATAAATTCGGATCTACTAAGCTCCAGAGCTGCCAGATTTCAGCTGTTTTTCTCGGCACCTGCTGTGCAAGAGCTGCTGACTTTTTGCTGTATGACTGTGTGGTGAGGGGATGCATCTCCTTGTGACACTGAACCCATCCTGCGGGTCTGTGAGTGGAAAGGGGATTGTCCACATACAAAGTCTGAGTTCATTCAGTTCTGGGTGAGCAGAGCATCTGAGGGAGATGCAGTTTCCCATGTATGTTGGAGGAGTGCCCCTTTGCCCCCAAACATGATGGGCTTCCATGGAGGGTAATGCAAAGAGGCATCTGGTGCACCCCAGCCTCACCAGCCTGCCCTGCTCTGGAGCACAGCAAGAGCCAGCACCCCACTCCCACTCTGGAGAACTTCAGACCGCTGAGGGACCCCAGGTATCCTGTGCCAGCCACTCTGGAGCATCCCACCCTCCTATTCCCATCACAGAGCATCCTTGGATGCTCCCATCCAGGACTTGTGCCCCAGCCCTGCTCCACAGCACCCCGGATACTCCAGGCAGCCCGCACTGTGGGTGGCTCCAAACTGCTCTGGCCATATTCTGGGGCACCCCAAAACACCCCGGCACTCTGCACCTTGGTCCTGCTTCAGGGTGCCCCAGACGCTGGGGTCCCCCGTGCTCCTCTGGTGCAGATCTCTCCTCCGCTCGGCGCACAGCTTCAGACGCGATGTCCGGCTCGTACCCACACCCCGGCTGCTCCTGAGGCCCCCAGCATCCCCGCATCCCGGCTCGGGGGATCAGCAAGGAGCCCCCCAGCATCCCCGCATCCCGGCTCGGGGGGTCGGCACGGAGCCCCCCAGCATCCCCGCATCCCGGGTCGGGGGGTCGGCACCCATCCGCACACCGATCCCCCTCGGGCCCGGGCCCCCCGCCCACCGCC
>VXBR01000174.1:720097-771682 GCA_013400215.1 Cisticola juncidis | reverse complement strand
GCTCGGGGTGCGGATGGTGGGGTGCGAGGGGCCAGCCCAGCAGCCCCAGAGACGGGGATGCCCGGGCTGGGCTGTTGCAGCAGGTGAGCAGCGATGTGGGGAACAATGTAGGTCACCGTGTCCCTGCAGCTCGGTGCGCTCCGAGCCTGCCCGGTGCGGAGCTGGGAGACGTGGGAAGCTGGAAGTGTTGTAAGGCAGGGATGGTGGGGATGAGAAGGGGGAACGCATTCTTTCCATATCCGTGGCCGTGCCGAGGTGCCGGGAGCGGAGCGCTGCCCCGCAAACCGCGCTGCTCGTCCCCTGCCGGGACTGCGGCCGTGTCCCACCGGCCACGTGTTTTTGGGGAGGAAAGAGCAGCGGATACTCGCATCTTGCAGCCCGGCAGTGTTTCAGGGTCAGAGGAAGAGCTCTGCCCAGGGGGTGGCCATTATGTAAAGTGGCTGGGACTTGTCCAGTCGGGGATGGACACGTCCTCTGCCCCAGAGCCTGGCGAGGACACAGCCTCGGCGGAGCTGCTGTGCCAGCCCCATGGAGCGGGTCAGCCCGGCCCGGTCCCTCTGCAGCCGGCTCGGGGCAGACATTTGCCTGCAGGGCCAGGATCGGGCCCGGCGGGGGGGAGTGGGGTTTGATCTGCTTTAATGTGTGGCTGTAAGTGGATTTCTTGGAAAGTAATGCTTAAATAAAAGGGGTTATACAATGTGTCTGGAGCAAGGGGGTTGGGGCGACGGAGGCAGAATTTCCTTTCTCCGCGGCGTTTCTATGACAGCACTGAGCGCTCCTCCCGCAGCGCAGGCTCTTATTCATCGCCTGCTGCTACACAAGTGCCAGAGGTTCAGGGTAAGCCTGGAAACTCAGGGCTGAGCGGACCGGTCGATCCTGGTGTTGGCTGCAGAAAACAAGTCCTTTTATGCAACCTCCAGAGGCATCCGTCTCTCACTGCACACCCTCCTAAAGTAAAGGCACATGCACACTTCGCTGGTACTCATATGCCAGGCTGTTGCCTGGTTGGGCTGTACAATTACACGTTTCTTTAAAAATCCTTTGTTGGTATAAAGAGGAAACAGTGCAAACTCCGTGCTCACTCTTCCCTGCACATTCTGTTCCCCGCTCCCGGCACCTCGGCACAGCGGATATGGAAAGTGGCTGAAGGCAACAAGGAAATTGCAGTCACAGCCTCAGCTCCAGTGAACCTGTGCTTGCTGGGGCTGCCAGGCTCAGCCACGTGGGTGGTGCTTTCGGGATGATTTTTCCAACTCCTGCTGCCAGCTTTCAGCTGCACATTTTTTTTACGGGCTGCCTTTCACTTTGAAACAGAACCACTGATAAATGTTTGACCCATGGGGATGTTTTATTTGTGGTTCAGTGCGGTGTGATACGCGAATTTGCAGTGTCCTGCACAGCCCAGCCTGTAAAGCAGCTCGCTTTGCTTGGGTGGAAATAAACTGTCAACTTTTTATCTTCATTCTTTCTGAGTGAACAACAGAAAAATGCACTGTAATGTGTAGCACAGGAGGCCCTCTGACATGCCTGGAGCGTGGAGGCTGGCGAGGCTCTGAGGCTGCCAGCTGGCTGATGGCCCTGGTGTGTAATGATATCATAGATCAAAAATAGCTGCAGCAGTAGAGAAATGCAGAATTCATTGCCCTGTTTTGCGCATCTGGGGTCGGGTGTTTTTTTGGCCAAATCAGTCGCTTTATTGCTGGGCCATGCAAATGTTTGAATGAGTTTGCCCACATGGAAAATAAGCCTCTAGACTTTGTACCTATTTGTTCATCCCTGCTGGTTGTTAGGGGCCGGGATATTTCATCTCTGGGTGGGTGCTTGTGGGACGCAGTACTGAGCAGCAAGTTCCCATGTTTCCTGACTTGAGCCCTAATATTGGCTAATACTATAAAGGAAAACAAACTGCCAGGGACCAGGTGCTGCTCTGCTGCACCAATGCTGCCCAGCGTGGCCAATACAGCTTTTGGTGCAAGAGTGGCTCTGCTGCTCTCTGGGTTAGGGTGACACCAGGCAGGGAGCAAAGTCTCGCTGTGCTCCGTGCTGGGCACGGGGACAAGGGAGCCGTAGCCATGGCAGGGCTTCCTCCTCTGTGATAAGAAGTGTTGGGTGGCTGGGCAGGGTGACAGCAGAGGCAGGCAGGGAAATGGGCAGATGCTCCTGCACCCGGCTGTCATGGAGCTGCCAGTCCCGACCTGCAGTTTGCTGGCAGAGCTGCATCAGCACCGTGTTTGAACCGGGCCAGGAGGAAATGCTGCCGGGTTTGGAAGTGCAGGAGAGACATCATCAACAGTGATGTTTCCTGATGGTTGCTGAGCAGCTGCCAGCCAGGCCCATGAACCCAGCTTGCCCCTGAGTGAGCTCCTGGCACATCAGCAAGGTGATGTTGCTCATACCACATTTGCCACAGTAAATGCAGCAGCAGTGCCTGCAAGTGGTGCCTAATTTATGATACAAGGCTGGCCTTGGTGGCAGCATCCTGCAGGGCCACCACATGTCACCTGTGCTGGACCTGCCCTCATCCCACAGGGATCTGGGAGCCAGTGAGGGGACCACTGGAGGCCTCCAAGTGGACTAGGGAGCAAAACATCCCCAACTCCAACCCTCAGCAGCTTTGAGCTGATGCTCAGAGCTGGGGGGATGCAGGGCTGGATGCACAGACCTGTTACCTGAGCTGGAGCTCCAGCACTGCACTGAATGTAGGTCACCTCCATCAGCTGTGATATAACGGGGTGGGTCTGGGCATCTCTGCATTTCAAACCCACAGACATCACCACACCTGGTTACTCCATGAGTGTGGTGTTAGGGTGCTGCTTCATCGCTCTCCCTAACATCCCCCAACCCAATTCTGCCACTGGCAATGCTGATAGGAAGGAGGAAAGGTCTTTATGTGGTTTTCTGAGGCAGGAAACAAGAGGATCTCACTGCCAGTTTATTAGGAAAAGGCAGGAGCATGTCATGCTTGGTGTCATGACTAGCAATATCTGTGGGACCTGTGGTCTGTGGGACCAGCACCCTAACGTCCTATCAGTGACATCTTGCTGACAAAGAACTGGATCCTCTTCCTCAGTTTTGGGAAATCTCAGCCTTTTCTCATACTTAGAAACCCCAATCATGTGGTGCAGGCAGATTCTTACATTCCCCTTGGCTTCTCATCTGCCCCAGGAGAGCAGTGACAGCCAGTTGGGTCTGGAAATGCAGGTATTGGGCACTGCAGTCCTGTTTGGTAACGTGTTATTGTGACTGCTGGCTGAGTCACATCACTGAGCTGCCGTGGCCACAGCCTTGTAGGCACCACGTGTATGGTAGAGCTTTTCTGCTGCATCCCAAAAAGATGGATGGAAACCCAGATCCAGCATGGCTGAGCCCTGAGGCAGTGGTGGGGGCTCTTGGCTGAGGGTATTTAGGGAAGATAGGGGAAAAAACAAAGGGAAGAACCTCAAACAATTTAAAACTGTGTATTTAGGGGAAATAACCTCCTTGCAGAAGCTTACAAAGCCTCTTCTGACAAAGAGCAGTGCAGGACTAGGCTGTGCTCAGCGTGAGGCAGTGGCACAGGGACTGTCCCACTGTGGTGGCCTCTCCCCAGCCCCCCAGCCCCAGTGCCCACCAGGGCTCACTCACAGCTGCCCATGTTTCTCTCTGCAGCCCTGGACTGCAGCTCCCTGCGGCTGTGCCGGGCAGAGGCGTTGGTGGCCTTGGGGCAGCATCCACAGGCACTGGAGGACCTGGATGCCGTGTGCAGGGCTGAGCCTGCAGAGCACGAGGTGAGTGAAGGCCCCGTCAGCTGGAGCCAAATTTTACTGCACAGGAGCAGTTTTCCCCTCTCCTCAATGCTCCATCAGATCCACCCTGCTCAGAAATGCACCTGACAGACCCACTGGGCTGCTGATCAAGGTGGCAGATGCTGTGTTGCCCTCACAGGAGAGGTCTGGCACCATGTCCATCCCTCACTCGTTCACTAGGCTTGGCTTTTGCAACTGCTGCACTTTGGGGACTCCTGGGATTTTTAGGCAGATCTAATCAGGAGAGCAGTGACATGTCCGAGTGCTTTGGCTTGGGATGGGAGCAGGCAAAGGGACATTCCCTTGGGGGTGGCACAGGAGCTGAAGGGGCACCTGCTCAGCTGGTCACTGTCTCATTGTCACCACGTGTTTTTTCTGCTCTGCAGGCCTTCTTCAGGAAAGGGAAGGTGCTTCTGGAGATGGGGCAGAGAGCCGAAGCCCTGCTGGCGTGGGAGCACTGCCTGACACTCAGTCCCCATTTCCAGCCGGCTCAGAGAGAGATGGAGAAGGTGTGTGGGGTGGGCTCTGCCGTGTTCTGTGCTCTCACATCACACTGGGAGATGGCCTTGTCTTCTGAAGGACTCCACAGGTGCTCAGCCAGCACAGACACCTCCTGCAGTGAGCAGAAGGGTGCTTTGGGGAAAAAGAGGGAGCCTGGCAGCCCTCCCACCTCCTTCCTTTTTTTTCCTAGCATCCCCTAATCCTTGCTTTGTCCTTGCAGATCATCATGGGAGCCGATGCTCCTCAGCCATGCACTGCTGCACCCCTGGGTGATGCTCCCCTGAGCTCAGCTGGTTCCCAGGTCGATGGAAGCAGCCCAGTGCTCCCATCTTCCACACAAACTCAGGTAAGAGCCTCAGCATCTGAGTCTGCAAGGAGGCTGACTGTCCCTCTGGGACATCCCAGCTGCCCAGTGATGGGAAAGGAGGTGTGATAATGGGAGGTTGTGCTGGACATGTAGCCATGCTTACCTGCTTGTGTGCTGAGATGAGAATCTGCAGGGTGGCAGAGCAGGTGCCATCAGGGCTGATGCTGTGGGGGCTCAGGAAACAGAGGAGACTTTCTCTCTCTGTTCATCTCAGTACATTCAGAGTGAAAAAAAGAAAAAAAAAAGAGTTTAGTTTTTTTTTTCATCTAAAAACCACATTTGAGGATAGTTCAGACCATTAGCTGTTAAGGGAAGCTTGTATTTTCCTCTTGGCCTTCTATTAACAAACTTAAAAGGCTTGGAGAAAAGAGGGAATTCAGAAAATGGCCTCAGATACACCCAAATAGCAGTTGGTAGGTCTGGACAGAGTGAACACAGGTTTCCACCCTGTGATGGGCAGCAATGTCTGAGGGCCACTCTCCTGCTGTCCTGCAGATGCCAAGTGTTCATGTACAGCAACACACCAGGAAACCTCCCTGTGCCATCAGGCTTGGTGGGTCACATGGGGCTGTGCTTTCAGAGGGGGAAGAGGGTTTGGGCTCAATTTCCTCTTGCTGTGCCTAGGCTCAGGAGGGACAGCTGTCAGATGAGGAAGCTGAGCACAGCCCAGACACCGCCAGCCTTCCCCAGCCGGGGCGATGGCAGGAACGGGAGACCTCGGCAGAGAGTCAGGGCCGGAGCCTGCTGGGTGAGTGGCATCAAAGGTACCTCAGTGCTGTGGCACACAAAACACTTGCTTGAAATCCATTTGGGCACTGAAAACTTGGTGTTTGCACTGTGTCCAGCTCAACAAACAAATATCCCAGGGGCACATGATGGGGCAGCTCTGGCCAGGACTTTCGCTGCCTCTCATGCACATGAGGAGGATCCACCTGATCTTCCTGTGGGAGCAGGTGAACGTTTGGCTCCAGCTTGGTGACACGTTCTTGCTGAAGCCAGTCATCACTTGTTCCCCTTGGGGAGTCAGGGAGAGGTTTTCTTTGGTTCCCATGGGTTTAGGTGGCTTTTGGTTTATATTAAATTTCTGTGTAGGGGACAGGACATGCCGTGAGCTGGGGAAGCAGCACCTCCATCAGCATTAACTTGCCATCAGTGCCCAGCCAGGTGGCTGCCACATACCTGGGTTTGCATAAAGCAGTGATGGTTCATGGCAGGTCTCCAGAGACTTCCATCCTGGAGCTTTATGGGCCACTTTGTTGCCCAGTGCCTCAGTTTCCCTGCCCTCAAAAGGAGGAGAAACCACCTTCCTCTACCAAGCACCATGAGACCCGCTGACACAGCAGCCATGGATGAACATGGATGGGTTAATAGAGAGGTTTATGTTGCATTTCCCAGTGTTTTTGTTTTTCTTTGACACTTTGAAAGCACTTTGTGGGGCAGTTATACCTCAGAATGAGGTCAGAAAGCAAAGATTAATTCTGTATATTGAAATGGTGGTTGTCTTCTCTTTTGCCACTAGATAAAGAGGAGGAAACAGCAGCAGCAAAGTGTATCCAGCAATGCCTCAGGGAGTCACTGAGCATATCTGACTTGGAGTGCTCGCTCTGCATACGGTGAGTTCTCCATCAGGAGAGCTTTTGGGATGAAGAATTAGCACCTGCTGGGTGTTCTTTACTGGTGTGCATCTTTCTTCACATCTTAATGCAAGCTCAGTCCTGACAACTGCTGAGATGTAGGCTTTGGTAGAGATAAGATGGGAAAGCAGGGCTATGGGACGCCCTGGCTGGCTGCAGGACCTCAGATCACCCTGTCTCAGGGTGCAGCATCACTGGGGCTATCCCCAGGGACACAGGTGTGGAGGTGGAGATGTTCAGTGGGATCAAAGACCAAAAGCAGTGGTTGCCCTTTGTACCTGCAGGCTGGGACAGGAAGGCGTTGCCCAGGGGAATTCCCTCCATGATGGGAATGTTGCAGACCCAGAGCGGAGCATTTCTGTGCTTTTTGCCTGGTTCAGGTGGAAAAGGGAACAGGGCAGAGCCTGTGTTTGTCTGCTCAGGGCTGGGGAGGGACTGGTGTTGCAGTGCCAGAGGGCATGCTGAAAGCAGGCTGTTATTCCTGGTGTGTCCCAGGACAGGGAGCAGTTGTGCAAGCAGCTGCTGGCAGAGAGCTGGGTGGGTGTTGCACTGCCAGACGTGCAAGTTGGTCAAGGTCCTGCATGGCAGCTTTTTCCAGGTCTGTGCATGGGGGAGAGAGATTGAGGCTGCATCTGATCTGAGTTATGTGAATTTGGGTCTCCTCTGAAAGCAGAAAACAGTGTTTAGGAGGAGTCAGGTCTTTCTTGAGACCTTAATTTAATTTCAGATCCTGTGAGCAGCTTGGGTGCTTGCTGCTGGCTCTGCTCCTAGAGCAGGGGAGAAGGAGGAACTTTCCTGTCACTGCCCTTTGGCTCACATACCACTGTGGGTGTCTGGGGAACCACAGCCCTGGCAGCACCAAGAGGTGTCATGTATGTGCTGGTGGGGTCTGCTGGGACTCCATGGAGACCCTGCCGAGAGGGGGAGCAGAGCTCAGGCCTGGAACAGTTCTCACCTTACATCATTGTGCAAGCCCAGCAGTCTGAGCCCAGACTTTCTAATTAAAGGACTAATTAAAGCCTCAATCTGCCAGACCTATCTGTGCTCCTTTCCCTGTGTTGCTCTCTGCCATCCACTGGCTCTGATCACCCTTTGCAGGATGTTCTTCGAGCCGGTGACGACGCCCTGTGGTCACACCTTCTGCAAGGAGTGCCTGGAGCGCTGCCTGGACCACCGGCCCAACTGCCCCCTCTGCAAGCAGAGCCTGAGAGAGGTGAGGGCACGAATCCCACGGGATGTGGCCTGGGGAGAGCTGGGAAGCAGCTCCAGCTGCTGGCTGCCTGCCCAGGGCTGGGGTGGGAAGGTGCTCGTGCATTAGCAGCTCCCTGGCACGGCAGTGTCAGCTCCACTCACATGGGGATGACCAGACAGTTGATAATTAAGACCAAGAGATTCATTTCCACAAGATGCCACAGTGAGTTAGTGAGATTGTAAACAGGAGAAGAGAGAGAGAGAGAGAGAAGCAAATGCTAATTACTTTAAAAAATGGAAATAGATGGAAAACCTGCTGGCCTGGAGATTTGATTTAATCTTTAATGGAAAGGGATTCAGATGAGACCATCAGGGAAATTAGGTTGTCATACAAGGACTGCATCACTGTCAGAGACAGGACGCTGTGTTGGACGGGCCCTGGCTCTGAGCTGTGTCTGGAGGTCTCGATGGAGCTGACATCCCATCCTGCTCCATGGCTCAACATCCCATGATAGGTTTTAGCCTTGACTTTCTCTGGTCTAAAATTACCTTCAGTTCCAATAAAAGTGAGCATGATTCAGAGTCCGGCAGGGCTTCCTCCCTGCTCCTCTCCAACCTATTTTTGGGTCTTGATTCCTTTCAGTACCTGAAGGCTGGGAGGTACAGCCCCACAGTGCTGCTGCAGGACATCATGCTGGCCACCTTCCCCACACAGCTGGCTGAGCGCCGGGAGCTGCACCGGGCCGAGATGGCAGAGCTCTCCAAGTAAGGAGGGGCTGCTCCCCTGTGTGCATCCATGGGGACTGGCAGGGGCTCTGGGAGGGCTGTCCACACCCCATACCATTGCTCTGGCTTAGTTCTGCTCAAATGATGTCTGTTACACCTCCAGGACCACATTGCAGCAGTGCTGGGTGGGTGTAGACATGGGGCACCTGGGGGTGAGGGACCATCTTTGCAAGAAGCTGTTTTGTCAGAATTTGTCTCTTGGTGAGCCAAGTGGAACATTGCTCTGTGCTAGAGCATCACTTCTTGTGGTTAAGGACGCCCCTGGTTTGGGGGAGCAGCTGATGCAGAGCCATTGGGGTGGGATTTGCTTGGAGAGGCATCATAGCAATTTCTCCTTCTGTCCCTCAGCCTGACCAAGAACATCCCCATCTTTGTGTGCACGATGGCCTTCCCTGGCATCCCCTGCCCCCTGCACGTCTTCGAGCCTCGGTACCGCCTGATGATCCGGCGGTGCCAGGAGAGCGGCACCAGGAGGTTTGGCATGTGCATCTATGAGAACGGGAAAAGGTGAGCTCCTGGACAAGCTTCCCCTGCCCCAGATGATTTTCCCCTCTCTGCCCTAGCCCCAAATGTCTAAAATACTGAGCAGTTCAGGAAGATTTCCTGTCAGTGCCATCTCACAGACAAAATCAGCAGGGAGTTGGTGCCTTCCCCACAGTGCAGAGTGAAATGGAATCAAGGAATGAGGCCAGCACTGGAGCTGCACAGAGCCAGTGGTGGCTGTTAAATATGACATTCTTGGAACAGCTTCTGACTCGGGATGTCTGTGAGCTCCATGGTTCTCTGGCTGTGACCTCCAGCTCCTCTTAGTGAGCCCTGGGAGGAGACTTGACTGAATCTCTGAATTTGCCCCTGCCCAGACAACTTCTTCCTGAGCCTTCTCCTGCTTTGGAGACTGTACCTTTAGAAGAAGCAGCTCTCTTGCCACCCATTGCCCCAGCTCAGGGCCTGTTTTCTGTCCCTGTGTCCCTGCAGCTTTGCTGACTATGGCTGCATGCTGGAGATCCGTCAGGTGGAGCTGCTGGCAGATGGCAGGTCCCTGGTGGACACCGTGGGCCGGCAGCGGTTTCGGGTGCTGAGCCGCGGGCATAGGGACGGATACCACACCGCCGACATCGAGTACCTGGAGGACAAGAAGGTGAGGGCAGGGCTGGACAAAACCCTGGGCTGCAGTGGGACAGATCCTCCCCACGGACACCTGTGTCCCTCTTGCCTCTGTTCAGGTGTCTGGGGAGGAGCTGCAGGAGCTGCAGTGCCTGCACGAGAGCACGTATCGCCTGGCACAGCGCTTCTGCGAGCACGGGGACCTCACCTCCAGGCACATTCTGATGCAGCATGGGCCACTGCCAGAGAAGGAGGAGGACATCCAGGTAATGCCCAGAGGGAAGGGATGCACAGAACAGAGCACCAGGAGAGCCTCTGAAGCAGTGCTGTTCCTGCATTAACCACCCTGCTTCCCTACTCGGCTTCCCCTCAGGATGAACAAAACAAATCCAGTTTTTCACTCCTCTTGCAGCATCTGTCATTCTGAGAGTTGGTAGGGCTTGTCTTGTAAAACTGCTCTATGTTTCTTTATGGTTCTAAACTGTTCTGGGAAACTGAGCACTCAGTTCTAAAATCTTTCCCAGAATCTTTTCCTAAATGAGAACTGAGAAATTGAATTGCATGTCTTTGAAAAGCTTTGGGAAAAAGAAACCAAACAAGTTGGCAAAGAGGTGAACCCTGCAGCTTGTGGAGTCTGCAGTCTCCTTTCTCACTGTGATCCTTTGAGACAGCCATAGCTGGGCAGAGGTGAGGAACTAAGAGGACAGGATCCAATTTGCATATTTTACTGCTCTGACAAATTCAGATTCTGTAGGAGAAAAAAAATCTCAAAATTTTATTTTTCACTCTTTTAAGAAAGTGTTTCCTCTCTGGATTGTTACAAATATACTCTTGCTGGCTTGTCCCAGGCTAAGGCTGTCCTGGCCAGCAGTCACGTTAATGATGTGCTGAGGAATTTCAAAATGCTTCACCCTCCTTCAGCTGAATTGAGCTTTTCCCTCTTAGTTTGGCTCAGGTTGTAAAAAAGCCACTTTACAAAAGCAGTGCCCAACAGCTGTGCCTGCCTGGCCTGCACCTCACCTCTTCAAGTGATGGCCAATGTCCCAAAAACATTAGCCATGAAGGACTTGGCCTGACTTTACAATGAGCACCGGCTTAAACAAGGAAATGCACAAGATATTTCATTGTCTCTTTAGTATAGACTTTTTACCAGCTACATCTGCATCTGGAGGCTCCCTGGGGAATGCTTGTCTGGAAATTAAATTAGTTTGTCCAGCAGTTTTGAGCTTGGACAACAAAAGGGCTTGTTCAGATGAGTACCTTGGCCAAAGCTGGCGTTGCTGTCCTGACAAGAACGATTTCCCGTCGGTGATGCTGTCTGAGGGCCACCCCTGTGTTCACCCCTCAGCTCCTGACGTGGGGCTCTCTCCCTCTCTCCTCTCCAGGCTTCAGCAGACGGCCCCACGTGGTGCTGGTGGCTTATCTCCATCCTGCCCCTGGACCCGTCCTACCAGCTGAGCCTCTTCTCCTGCACGTCTCTGCGCGCCCGCCTGTCGCAGCTGCAGCGCATCCTCACGGCGCTGCTGCAGCAGCCCCCGCCGCGCCACCTCCTGCCCGAGCGCGGCCCCCGCGGCCGGGTCTGAGCCGGCCCTGCCCTCCCCCGGGCTCAAAGCCACCCTCGGGTTCCTCTCTGTGTGTTGCTCCACGGTTTGAGTGTGGTTTGAGCCGCCCCATCCCCAAAAAAAGTGACCTCGGCGCCGCCCTCGCCCACCGGCAGCGACACTGTGCCGTCCGTGCCACCGCAGGGGACGCTGGCATGCAGAGCTGGGTTGTGTCTCCAAAGCCAAAGCCACTTGCTGAGTGGCTTCTGCACCGAGGAGGATTCTCCTTGGGGCAGAGGACTGAGTGCAGGGATTGCCTCAGTTTTGGTTCTTCCACTTTGAAGGACAGCTTAGGGGTTTTGGCAGATGATCCTGATTCACGCAGGAAATTTAGAGGCTGGGCAGAGGTGGCTCTGGGGAAGCAGAGAGGTTCCAGTGGCTTCCCACAGCCTTGGGAGCTGACGGTTCTGCCACTGCTTGCAGCTTTGACTTAGTTTGTGTTTGAAGAAGAAGGTTAAATTAAACAATCTGAAACTCATGGTCTTGCTCCTAACCACCTCCATGGCTGAGTGGTGAGGAGATGGTTCCCTTTGAATGTCTCAGGTGCAGACATTCCCTTCCCATGCTCTGCTCGGTGCTGTGCTGTGCCTGCTTCCCAGACCCTTCCCACCACCCCTCCCCTCACTGCTGGCTCCAATGCTGTGAAGTGCTGTGGCAGGGGGATTTTGTGGGATTTTGTCAGCTTCGGTGCTTTTCCCCCTACCCAAAGGCTGCTGTTCCCGACCCTGGCTGGGTTCAGGTTACAGGGTCGGACCTGGGGGCTGGGAGGAGCTGATAGCACAAGGGAGTTAAGTCTGGAAGTTTTGTTGTGAGACTTTCTGCTCCTTGACTAATGCAATTTTCCCCCTGTTCTGTGTTTCTTGTGAACTTTCTGACTCCTCAGGAGAAAATTGGAATCTCAGCCGAGGCTGGACCCTTGCACTTGGGACCCAGAATAGTTCAGGATCCCCCAAAAGAGCACAGTGAAGTCAAAGGGATCCAAATCTCTGGAAAGGCAGGGAGGGGGTAGGATCAGTGACTGAGGCCATGAGCCGCAGGTCAGGGGAGCAAGTGCTGGCTGCTGCTTGTCTCTAGACACAGGGCAGAGACTAGATGGACAGACCAGACCTCCATGGGAATTCTGGAGATTCGGGATTTTTGTTTTTCATCCATAATTTCAGTGGCTTTGGGTTCAATTCTAGGAATGACATCCACTCAGTCACTGGATTAACATTGCTTCTGGAATTTTATCCCTGTATTTCTCAGAGGCACCACACCCCCTCAGAGAGCTGTTGGATGTATGTTTGGGAGAGAAAATCAGGGCAGTGATCCTTACTGCACGTGCTGGGCTGAGCCTGGGGTGGGAGACTGGGCACAGCTCCAGAGAGGTCCCTGCTCAGGGCCACCACCTTTCCCTATCCTGTCTCCAGGACTGAGAAGTCCCTGTCCCTCCTCTCCATCAAAGTGCCTCCCTGGAGTGACAGTCAGGAGCTGAGGGCTTCCTCCCCAGGGACCTCTGCCAGCACAGGGCAGCTCAGCACAGCTCAGAGCTGGGTTTGCTCCTCTACCTTTGAGCCCTGGTGCTGGCCCTGGAGCACCACGACTCCCAAGGAGCCACATCCCTGGGATGTCAGACTGTCATGGGCTGGGGTGGGTGATGAGGGGATGCTTTGCAGTCCCAGGGCAGGTGGCAGGATGACACTAAAGTTTGGGAAGTGCCTTTCTTTTCCCCTGGGTCAGTGTGGGCTCAGTGACATACCCACCCCAAGCCACTCTCCTGTCCCTGAGTCACCTCACCATTTCCCCAGGGCTGAGAGGTCCCTCCAGCAAGGGGTGGGCCTGGGGGGATGCAGGGAGAAGTGTGGCTGTGCTCCATGTCACACTGGGGAGGAGCCAGGGACCAGAGCCACACCAGCCTGGCTGCTTTGGCAAGGGATCTGTGCAAATCGCTCCAGTTTGCTTGGAGCACCTTTGTGGTTTTTATTACTACCTGTGCTCTTGGAATTACATTTTCTTTCAGGTCATTGAAATAAAGACCTTTGTTGTTGTTGTTATTTTGTTGCTGGTGTTTAACTTTCAGCTGGTCGTTAATAAAAGTGCTTGGGCATCCCCAGGGAGATTTGGGGACATTTGGAGAGGTGATGTCCTGGCCTTCAGACAGCAAGGTAGGTACAGTTATCACAGTCCAGCAAGGGCAGATGGCAACAAGGGGAAGAAAACAAGTGGTTTCCTCACATAATGTGTATGAAACAAGACAGGAGGAATAAGCTCCTAAAGGCTGTGGGGAAGGATGAGATGGGAGATCAGTGCAGTAGAGATGCTGACCAGCATGGGATGACCCTGGAGGCAATGTCCCCAAATGCTGTGGCCAGCATCTGTCCCTGTCCTGCCTTTGCAGCCATGGGCAGAGGGCTGTGAGCTGGGAGGAGGTTGGCTTTTGGCAGCTGGCATTAGGGATGAGAGAAGATCCAGGGAGATGGGCATGGGGTCTAAATGAGAGGGTGGTCCTGGATGGAAGGTGATGTCCTGTGGGCACAGCTCTCCTGTCTCTTGCTCCCATCTCGCCTCTTCCCTCTGCTTCACAAAATCAAGGACAAGAAAGGACCTGCCCAGCCCTGCTGTGCACCTTTGCTGGGAACATGGAACAGCTGCAGCAGAGAGGGAGAGGGCTCAGGTGGTCTGAGATGCAGAGAACCCTAAACAGGTCCCATGCCCCAGAGCAGTGTCCCTACTGTCCCATTAATAACTGCCTTCATGAGGAATTACACCTTGAATTCCTCCCCAGCAAGGCTCTACAGCAGCAGCTGTGTCCTGGTGAAGCCGAGCTGCCAGCTGTGGCTGGTGCCAGCCCTTCTGGTGGCTCTGGCAGCCCAGACCCTGTGCCTGGCCGGTGGCTGGCGTGTGCCCGGTGTCTGGAGCTGCCAGGGATCCCTCTGCCGTGCTGCCCTGCTCCCACTAGATGTCAGGAGGAGGCTGAGTGCGGGCCAGGAGGAAGGCACAACAGAGGCATGTGCACTATCAGCTGTTGCCAGAGCCTTGGCTTTTCTTTCCTTCAGCCCCAAAATCAGCCCTGCTCCCAGCCCTGGCCCCAGCCAGGCTGCCCTGAGCTCTCCATCAGCACAGGAGAGCTGGGGACCCGTGCAGGTCACTTTGAGTCCACCTGCAGCTCCCCAAGCATGCAAGGTCTGTGCTGCAGGCTCCTCTCCTCTCTCCAGCCAGTTTGCTCTCCTGGGACTGCAGCAGGGCACTGGGGAATTTGGGGATGTCCTGCTCCCCATCATCAGTGCCCAGATGGAAAGACACCTGGGGGTACTGGTGACAGTGGACTGAACATGAGCCAGGGTTTGTCCTGGTGGCCAAGAAGGCCAGTGGCTCCTGGCCTGTGCCAGGAATGGTGAGGCCAGCAGGAGCAGGGAGGTCATTCTGCCCCTGTACTGGGCACTGGTGAGGCCACACCTCGAGTGCTGTGTCCATCTGTGTCCCCTCACTTCAGGAAGGACATTGAGGGCTGTGTCCAGCTGTGTCCCCTCAGTTTAGGAAGGACTTTCAGATGCTTGAGCATGTCCAGAGGAGGCAGCAAGGTTGGTCAGGGACTTGGAACACAAACCCTGTGAGGAAGGGCTGAGGGAGCTGGGGGTGTTTAGCCTGGAGAAAAGGAGACTCAGAGGTGACCCCATCACTCTCACAGCTCCCTGAAAGGTCACCTGTGTTCAGGTGGGGTTGGTCTCTTTCTCCAGAATGAGAGGGCACAGCCTTAAGCTGCACCAAGGGAAATATAGGTTGGATATTAGGAAAAAGTTTCTTACAGAAAGAGAGCCTCAGCCCCAGACCAGCCATCAGAGCCAGGGGTAGGTGGCTCTGTCTCTGTGTGGGCTCCTCAGTGGCAGTCAGGGCTCAGGAAGAACCAGGCACCTGCACCTGCAGCACAGGAGGCTCTGCCTGCTGTGCCACTGTGATTTACCTGCTACCTGAGGACTTGAATTCCTCCCCTGTGCATCCCAACAACATCTGGTAATGATTTCTGGACTTTATGGGACACTGCTCTGGACTTTACAGGCAGGAGCTGGGGTGGGAAGAGGGAATGTGCTGCCCAGGGTCACCCCACAGGGTCTCTGGTAGTCACTCTCCCCATGGGCCCTCTTCCCACCCCACCCAGCCTTCCTCTGTGGATATTGGGATTTCTCCTGCACCTGTTTTTATATTTGTGGGCAGGTGTAAACCAGTGCTAGCACTGGCCCCACTTCCATCACCCCAAAATGTGACCTCTTCCCCAGCAGCACCATTTCCCCCCTTTCTGTTTTCAAATCCAGACATGGGTGACAACTTCCCTCACCTAAGAGTGTGGGCAAGCAATTAGATAAAGAGGTAAACAATTAATACAGCAGGTGTCAGACTGTGCCTCATCTTTCTTTAACAAATGGTGCATTTCCAAACTAATTAGACCAGCCGGTACTTGAGAGAGCGGAAAATCAACACAAGATTGTTGGAGCTAAGATTTTCTTCTCTAGCAATGCTACATTTGTGCTGGAAGAGGAGCACAGTACATGTTAAAGTTAATGAAGGTGGGAAGAAAAAGGAAAAGAAACAGCACCTAATTTTTTCCACCCTTTAGCAATACCAGTTGGTGCAGTGAAAGACGGGTCGTATTGTTCCTGCTTTTTCAGAAGAAGAAAAAAAAATTAAAAAAGCAAAGGAAAGCAATGAAGACAGATGTGCTGTCTCTTTCAAGAAACTCACCCACGGGATGTATTAAAAGCCAGAAAATGACAAGTGATGAAAAGAAGAGTGGCTGCTGGAGCAGTTGGAGTGGGACCTGCCTGCTCACCTGGAGAAATGGTGGAATCACAGAAACCCCAAATGGGACCATGAGGAACATTGAGCCCAACTCCTGGCCCTGCACAGGACAACCCCAAAACTCACACCATGGCAATGTTTGGGATCTTAGGACTGTGCTGTCCCTTCCTCTGGCCAGGATGCATCAGGGGGTGAAGTCCACCCCTGTCCTGTGCAGGGCAGAGCGTGGTGATCACGGGTGTGCGCTAAAGGTGACCCAGGGCACAGATCAAGTGGCAGCTGGACAAACGCCTTTGTCTCCTGGGCAGTGGCATTTTGGAGGTGCTGCACTGGCATTCCCTGGCTGTGCTGCACGTGGGAACTGTGCAAAGCCAAGCCCTGAGCCAAACAGGAGACCCAGGATGATGCATCAGGTGGAGCTGCCTCAGCATGACGGTTGGTAATTCTCACCATTAATAAACTGATTTACAGTGACAACCTTTTTCCAAAGGCTTTTCCAAAGCCATTTAGCCCCCTCACGGCAGCAATGCTACCAGCCTGAAACTGGGAAGTCCTGGCTTTGGGACAGTAACAAGGAGCTGCCTCCCAGCACTTCCACACCATCTGATTCAGGATCACCTTTCAGGGGAGCACCTGGAGGAGGGATTAACCCTGAGTCTCTGCCCACAGCCACATCCCCAAGAGCCCATTGGTGATTTGGGCTCTCCCTGCTGATTCCCGATTTCACAAAATCCTTTGAGCCCAGGCAAAATATTTACAGGACTGATTAAATATCGAGGAAATGGGAAACTTGTTAAAAGTGTGGAACTTATATAAGTACAGCATTATTAAAATAAAATGGGACTTTTAGCAAGGACAGGTCTCTCAGCTGGGCTGTGTTTACCTTAATTGTTTCCCTCCATTAATTACAGTCTGAGAGGAAGACTTGTGCAAATTGAAATAAATTAATCGAATTTGTTTAGAGTTTTGTGTGTCTGGCTTATGGGGATTGCAATTAAGCTGGTATGTTTGGTGTATTAAATTACATTGCCTAGATCTATTCTTCCCCTTTTCAAGCACCATGAACGTGAAAAGGCAGAAGTCAGTGACAATTAGAAGGTAAACAGGCAGTGTGAGTGATGGTTATTTTAACTCCTGTGCCTCAAGAATTTCACTCTTTGCAAGTATTGAGGCTCATTCCATGACAAATAGATCCCAGCTCTGTGCAATGGAAGATAAAGGGGAGATGGTGGAGCAGAGAGCAGGGCACATCCCAGCTCTGCCCTGGCAGTGGGAACAGTGATGTGGGTGGGAGTTTAGTCCAATTCTCCAGGAAAATCAGGCTCTGTGACTCAGCAGCCTTGTGTGTGTTCCTGCTCGTTCCCACCAGCAGCTGCCCAGTACCACCCACGTTTGACACAGGGGAAGAGGCTTCCAGATATATCGAGGTCCTGGCAAATGAGAGAAATTAAATGCAAGAAAGAAATGCAATGGGGAGGGGAAGGGGATGCTCAGGCCTTGTTAGACAGCAGAGAATCCACATCACAGTTTTTTCAAGATGGGTATTAAGGAGGAAACCTCACTTCACTGGTCTCATCTGTGACTCAGTCTTATCTGGTCTTGTCCCAAACCAACCACAGGACCAAGGTGAGTGGGAGCTTGCTCCAAGACCCTCCAGCCCCACGGAGAAGTGCAGCCAAACTTCATGAGGGATTCCAGCACAGACTAAGGGGAATGGTGCAGTTTCCTCTCTAGAGTAAAAGGAATTCTGGGAAGAGGAAAAAGAAAGAAAATCCAAATTTCAATTGGTGGAGCTGTGCTGCCCACCCATGGTGACTGCTGGGGGACAATTCCTGCAGCACTGACTGAGGCAATGGGGCCAGGCAGGAGGTGAGAAGGGTGTCCCAGAGCCGTGGGAGCACACAGACACCAGGGAACTGCTCTTAAAGACATGGCCAGGGTGTAAGGTGCTTCACTCCCCTCCCTGCCTTGTGACTCATTTATGAAACCACAGAGGATTCAAAACTCACTTCCCTGCCATCCCTCTCCCTCCTCTGCTGCCCTGAGCCGTGCTCAGTCCAGAAGTCTCGTTGCTGTTTGTGTTCCTAGTAAAACCCATCCATCATGCCCCAACAGGAGCAGATTCCAGTGGGAAGCCCGTGTTGGCTTCGCTGTGCAGAACAACCCTGCTCTGTTCTCCCACTGCACTGGGCTCTGCTGGGAGGGCAGGAGGACACAGCCTCCTCCCTGGCCATAAACAGAGGGTGAGGGGGGTGCCAGGGCCCAGCAGTGTCTGGCAGATATGTTTCCTGCAAGCAAACCTCTTCACCTGGCCATAGCCTGAGCCCCGATGATGTATGGAGTGGCTGGGCTGCAATAGGATTTCTACCCAGAATATTGGCTGGATGATAAAGGAGTCTGTCTGCGGTGATAATTGCACCATAAATAGCTCTGGGTTCGGCAGTGAAGAGTGAGGCATTAGAAAACCTCACCCTCTGCATCCCTCCCACTTCCTTCCATCTTCCTGACTGCTAACAAGAGGGGAGAGCAGCTTGGATTTTACCAGCCACGAGAGGTTTATTGTGCTCAGACACAGCTGGGCACCTTCCTGCCCGTAAATCTTAATAGCAGGAAAGGAGAGAGGGGGGAAAAGCAGCTCAGTTGGGTGATTACTGAAAAGCAGCAGGTAGGGCTGTGTTGTGGCACCGCTGTCCCTCTTCATTGTCTGTGCCGCAAAGACGTCGCTGCCTCGCTCCCTCCTCCAGGCTTCCCCTGGCTCTTCTGAGCACTCCCGGGCACTTGGGGGTAAACATCCTCCTCACTCCACTGATGGAAACTGAAAAGCTGCCAGCCAGCCCCAGACACTGAAAAATGAGCTCAAACTGGGGAGTGCTGTGAAAGCCAAGGCTGGGAAGACGATAAATCTGACCGGACTGGAAGCTCTCTCTGGCTCCTGGCTTTCTGAGCCTGCAGAAAGCACATGGATGCCTTGTCCTTTCTTCCCAAAAAGAGATGGGAAATGGACCTGACTTCACTGGTACATTTACCTGCCCTTGAGTTCCAAAAGGCATTGAAAACCAGTTGGTTTAACCCGTCACATTAGAGCTTCTCACTCCCATTAAATGCAGGTTCACCTGAGTTCTGTCCTCTGCACAGATTTACTCACTGCTCACCAGCAGCCACCAGGTACTTTGGGGAGTCTGGTGTAAACGGAAAAAATGGTCAGGACTTTGAATGGAGGCATCTCCTCATCAAATTTTATTCATGGGTCAGTGAATTGCTGCTGTGGCTTTTCTTTTTTCCCGTGTGCATTGCCCAGATTTGCTGCAAATAGCTAAAAGATGGAGTGTGTAGCACAAATCCTTTTTACAAGCTTGGAGAG
This sequence comes from Cisticola juncidis, assembly GCA_013400215.1. Lineage (NCBI taxonomy): Eukaryota > Metazoa > Chordata > Aves > Passeriformes > Cisticolidae > Cisticola > Cisticola juncidis. The sequence continues at coordinate 752,579 of VXBR01000174.1, read as the reverse complement.
CCTACAAGATCCTGGTCAAAAGTTAAACCTTGAGGAGTCAGGTGTGACATACCACAAATGCTGTGAAAATCCCATTCTTGTTTCCTGGGTCCCAGCTCAGACCGAGGGGTTACAATATCCTGTTGTAATATTGACATCACCGTTGTTTTTCTAGGAAGGTGATTAAATCTATTTTATTTTTAGAATCTTGAAGGGTCCAGGAGTGAAGGGGGGGAATGGTTCTCCTTTCTGGACATTTTATAAAGCTCCCACAAATAACTGCAGTGGGAGGAAGGTAAGTTTTATTCTGAGATGGGGAAAGAGATGCTTAAAAGGCAATTTTTAAAGGCATTGAACAGAACTGGGGGAAATCCATGCCCAGTGTCCATGTGCAGCAGAACCTTTCAGCAGGATGGGGGCAGTGCTGGGGCTCACATTGGCAAGAACTGGTGCAGCTCTCTCTTTTCTGTACAAGGTGCAATGAGGGCTGCTAAGCAGACAGAAGATTTTCAGCTCCTGTACAAATCCATAAACTCCCCCAAACCTTCCTCTCCTGCACACCCAACAAATCCAAAGACCAAATATAGAGCATGATTTTTCTTCTTCTTCTTGATTTTTTTTTATTGCCATACTGAAGTGTTTGAAGCAAAACTATTTACCCTGTTAAAGCTTTGGATTTGCAGTTTAAAGCTTTCACAGTTCCAGGTGCACCCAAAAAGATAAGGGAGCCTGGAGGTGAGCTGTTGTACCTAGAAATAGATAAATAAAGCTGTGATTAATTTGAAGGTAGTTGTTAATGCTCATTATTTCTTCATTATCTACTGCTATTGTAATGGTGACCTCAGCTAAGCTGATATAGGATGGCACAAACCCCTTAAAGCAAATAGGGGAGAGTTATAATGAGCATTTGAAAATGCCTGAGGTCCCAAAAGCTTGGGCAGGAGAGAGGGTTTGTTCCTCCTGCTTGTCTGCTGATGCCAAAGCTGTGGCATGGCCAGCACAGCGTGGGGTGTGAGAACACCAGTCCCTGTTGGAGGATGTTACTGGGATTCCTGGCTTCATAAAAAACATCCCAGCCTTCACTTGGCTGGACACAGAGGAAGAGAACCAGCCCAGACTTTTTAAAAATATAAAGAGCCTGATGAAACAGCCTGGGAGCAGAGGGATCTGTGCTGTGGATGACTCAGTGGAATGAGGAGAGTCAGGGCTTGTGGAAGAAGCTTTGGGAGAAAGAAGCCAGAGCTGACATGAGATTAATCAAGTAGCAAGAGCTGCCCAGACATGGCTATTCTTGGCTGTTTTATTAGAAAGGAGATTACTGCCTATGGTTCCTCAAAACAAGTTTCAAGGCAATTAAACAGGCTTTTCAATGGGTCCCTTCCTTACTCAGCAGCTCTGCTTCATTCAGCTTGTCTGGCATGGGGATGGATTTATGTGAGGTTGGATGCTCCGGGTCTGGAGAAGCAGGAATTCCTCAGGGGGCCACTCTGGCCTCCAGTCAGTGCAAACTGCCCCACCCCGAGCTCTGTGCCCTGTTTCTCTGCCTTTTCCCTGCCAGCTGCTCTGCAGCTCCCTCTCCTCCTGCCTGCTCCAGGCTGGACTGGGAAGCCCTGTTGACAAGAGGGGGCGAGGTGGGAGATTTGTGCCACCAGCACCCCGGATCATCAGCGAGGACACAGGGCTGGTGCACCCACAAGCCTGCTCTGGGGTGGGCACAGCAAATGCAGCCAATCTTTGGCACAAAAAAAATTAAAACCAGGCCCTCATAACATTTCTGTAGCTGCAACAAACGAGTTCCATGGTTTGGAGCTGAAATAAGCTGTCAATGTTCGACTGTCTCTGCGAGTTAGAGCTTTATGCAAATGGTAGTGAGATTTTAGTCTAGGTCGGGAAAAAAGACATCCACTCTGAAAGTTATTAATTTTCTTGTCCTGATTTTTGAAAGTCATTCTCTGCATTTTATTTTGTCATCTTTCTCTCTCTCTTGAAAGCTCAATACCACCCACAGCACTGGGTACTGCTGAGCTCTGGCTCTAAGTCAAATCCACTTGCCTTCAGGGAGATGGAAACTAATCAATGAGGAATATTAAACAATATGAAAGCCTCAATGATTTTTACGTTTCCCGCAAAGGTCAGAGTCCCCCTGGCAGCTCCACTGAGCTGAAGGTGGCAGAGAGAGATGACATATCTCAGAAAAAAGCTCTCATTCCTCTGCTTCCTGCAGAAGATGTTTTCTCATGTTAAGGAAAAGATCCCCCTGCTGAGCAGGCTCAGGCTGGCTGGGCTGCTGGGCTTGTGCTGAGCTGAATTTCCATTTTGCAGGTGCTCATGGGGAGCCTGTCTCAGGTCTGGGCTTGCAGGCGTGGGTTTGCAGGGGGATGGGGTCCAGCTGCTTTTCCCAGTATTTTTTTTTCCCAGTCTGAGGGGCTCCAGGGTTTTTCTGGGAGCAGGATGATGCATTCAGGCTGCCCAATGATGCTCAGCAGAGCTTGCCAGTGGGACTGGGGGATCCTTCAATTGTCTGAGTATAACTCATCTGCCCAACAGCTGCTGCCTGCAGCTGCCTGAGGCTGGGGCTTCACTGGATCCCTGGGAGGAGATTTTAGCCCAGATTCAGCCCCAAGTTCAGCCCTTGGTTTGGCACCTTACCTGCCTTTCCAAAGGTGCTGGGATGCAAGGAGGGCTCTCATGACCCACTCCTCAAGGGAGGGTGCAGGATGCAGCCCAGCCCATGGGAGGAGGTGTCTGTTGACCACAGAAACGTCACAGAAATACAAACCCTGAAGTTAACCCACATCTCCATTGTTTTTCTCCATACAGGTCCTCTATTCCTCCGGCAGCGATGAGAATTTTAATAATTCCAAGGCAAAGGTTAAATTTCCGATTTTGCACTTATTTTTCTTTCCGTGCAATCTTAACAAGTCACTTCTCACTGGGTCCAGGACTTGTGTCTCTCTTTAAGGATGATGACACTTAACTTTCATTTCTACATCCAGTAATATGAAAAGGTTGATAATATTGAAGCACCAGTCAGACAGACTCCCTCCTAAAGGGAGGCCATTAACCAGTTGATCCTTGTTTCCATTCTAATAGCAACCTGGTTAAAATCTAAATCTTTTATTTTGAGCATTCCTGTCAGGGCTGAAAAGCTGCTGACCCAATAGTTCAATCCAGCTAGAACTGCTGGACCCTTTTGTGTTTAAGGTTTGTAAAAAAACCACTGTAATTTGCAAAACAAGGGGAGGAGAACAGCAGGAGGGGCCTTGAATGATGCCAAGCTGCAGCAAGGCAGTGCTCACTGGATGGAGAGCCAAGGAGCCAGGAGATTCTGGAGATTGCTGAGAGCCGTTGCACTTTCCATTCCAATTATTTCTCTCAAGTGCATCGTTAACTGACAGAAGTCGGTCCCCTTCAAGTCTCTTGACAAGCAATATATTGATAGAAAGGATGAAAATCAGCAGGTGCTAATTCCATCTCAATGCTGCTCCTTTTCCATCCCAGATCCTCCCATCTTCTTCGTTTGCTCCTCTTAATAAGATTTTGTATATTGCTACTGCACCTGGTTGCACACAATGGTTATGAACTTAATGTGCAAAGTTAAATGTAAACAGGATTAAAAAAAATCCTAGCAATTATAAAGCACTTGAAAGCATTCTCCCTCCTCCACTTTGTTAGCAGACTCTTTACTTCACCTGTCTTGCACATCCAGCATTGCAGTAATTTTCAGGGTAGCTTAACTCATTCCAGACATTTCAGCCCAAAAGGAGCATTAATTTCTGTGGTAAAAGTGGCACGAGAAAATGGAAAGTGTTTGCCTTTATTCAACAGAAATGAGGAAGGAATGAGAGCAAACTTCATTAAACTGAATTCAAAAATGTCAGGTGAAGCTTTGTCTCTTTAGAACAAGGACAAACATTGCTTAAAAATTCTGTGACTTGAGAGAAAGACAAAACCACAGCTGTAATGGCCTTTACCTGAGCAGAATTTGACTGTCAATCTGCACTCCCTGGTGATGTGCTTCTGTGCTGCTGTAATCTGGGATTTTTTATTCTGAGGGCTTTAGCAGAGATGTTTAATTATCCATCTCATTTGGAGCCATTTCAGGATGGAAAACTTTGGCACCATCATTCCCATGAGATCGGAATTTAAAGTATAGTTAGGTCAGCATTTGGGGATAAAGCCAGAGCTTCTGTGGGGTGCTCAGATGCTCCTTAGTGCAGCTAAACAACAGTTGCTGAAACATTGTACCTTGGTGGGAGCATCTGTCACCAGAGCTTCACAATCTATGAAGGCAGCACGAGCCGATTGACCCCCCTGACCTCCCGTGGGAATGATTGACTCTGAACACAACTCCCTCCTCTTCAGCTGCCCAGCCAGGACTGTCTCACTGTCAGGAGAAGAGAGAGACTCACAAACAGCACACTTAGGTGGAATTGGGGGGCATGTAGAAAAATCCAGATGTAGGGGCAGCAGGCTGTAACAGGAGGGTGATCCACTGCTTGTGCTCCCAAAGTGTCCTGCTGTACAGCAGGTGCTGGCATTTTGGTGTTTGTAGCTGTGTTTCAAAGCCTTCTAAAAGAAGCAGAAATTGCTCAGGAATAAAGCTAATTGACAGGAAGTCAAAGTTTTGGCTGGCAGGAGGAACAGCTTGGCCTGAAGGTTCCTGGTGGCTGCTGCTGGTGCAATGTCCCCACAGAGTGCACCACGGCCATTGGCTTCCTCACCTTGGCATGTGGCCACTGGCCACCACAGCAGTCACAGGCTGGCTTGCAGGGCCACAAGGAGCTGGCTTAGCCCAGCCAGCCACTGCTGAGATGCACATTCTGCTTTCTAATTTGCCTGAACTCTCAGCGGGCTGCCACCTTCTAATTTGCTGTTTGTTGCTGCTCTCCTAGTAGTCCAGCTGATTGCTCTGTTGGTGCCAGCAGATCAATCTCACTGAAACAGACTTATTTATCTTCTCATCCTGAAGAGGTTAGTTTTCCAAACATCTGTGCTTACCTGCTGAGCTGAGTGAGATTGCTCTCACTCATCTGTGCTGCCAGGCACATCCTCAGCCCAGGGCAGAGCTGCAAGAGAGACCTGGGGCTGCCCAACAGTTGGATTTTTATGTGAGAGGTGGGAGAATGGCAAGAGAGGAAGAACACAGAGGAAAGAAGTCCACAGAACTATTTTCAATGTTGTTAGTTTTACAGTTTATTAAATTTAGTTTGTCTCCACAAGTATAGTGGGAGACCATGCAGGCTGGGCTCGCACAGAGCAGCCAAGAAGGAAGGACACACTGCAGCCCAGCACTGCAGAGCTGGGGCTAACACACCTCTCACCTCAGCAGAACTTTTAGGGCCTCTAAATTTAAAGATCTGCAAAATCCACCTCCTTGGGAGATGCTGCAGTCTGTGCACGCCTTGTGAAAGGAACTCCTCTGCCCTATTGCAGCTGAGAGTGCAAACACTCATTGTCTTTCTCTGTTCCACAGCTCAAGCTTTGTGCTGGACAGCTGGAGCACCTGCAGCACCCCCCTCTGCCCCTCAGGAGCAGGAGCTGCTCCAGCTCTTTGCATTCCTGATGTTTGTTGGCACCTCACAGGATGAATTTTGCATGTCAAGTGTCATCTGGCCTTCATGGTACCATTTTTCAAGGAGAAGCAAATGACCCCTGCCTCCTGACCCGTGTCAGAGAGGGCTCAGCTGCTGCCTGGGGTGGTGGGAGGTGGGCAGGGAGCAGCCCCTGCCCAGCCCCTCCCTTCCCTCAGCATCCAAACTGACTCTGGCACACTGCTAATGCAGCAAAGCTTTGCTTCTTACATCTTTAGAAGGGTTAGGGCAGAAATATCCTAGAAACCCAAGAAATAACTGTCATAAAGGAAGAGCATGTAATTTAGTACTTTTTCAAAAAACCCAAGTCATTATTTCCTCAACACCAGAATTTGCTGAAAGCACTCCAAGTTCTGTTTTGCGAGTGCCACGGAACAAAATAATTGTGCAATTAGTAATGCATCTCACACTCCATGAAATGAAAGATTTTTTACTTTCAACAAGTACAAAATGTAGCATTTTGCTTTTCCATGATGAGAAAGTACTGGCCATTCCTTCCCCCTCCTCCCTATTTTAAGTGCACTGCAGAATGTAATTAATAAAGATAATTATAAATACGCTTCACAAAGCAGGAGGGATGTGAATGGCACAACGTGGATAGCTTGGGATTGCCAGAGCAGCTGACAGCTTCCAGATATTAATTATAGCTCCCTGTGGAGGAGCTGTGCCCTCTCCTGCCCTGTCCAACCCTGCTCCCAGGCACTGGAAGTGGGGCTGCTTGCCCAGGGTGGAGCAGCAGCTGGGTGGCCAAGCTGGGGTGGAAGCCCAGCTGGTCCCAGTGCAGGGCTTGTGCCTGCAGCCAGCAGCTCCTGCTTACACAAGAGGGCTGCTGTTAATTCAGTGACCAGAGAGGTGTTTCTGGAGACCCAGTGCCCCACAGGAGACCAGTCCATGCATGATAACCAGTGTCCCCTGGGTGCTGGCCTGGCCCATGGGAAAGGCTCTGCCATAACTTGCCTGATTTGGAGGCAAACAAAGCTGTTGTCTGGGCAATGGCATCCTCCTCCCTGCTGGGTACCACTGGATGAACTGCTCACCTGCCCTCCAGCTCACTGCACACTGAGCCTGCTGCTGTGATGGGAAGCTCAACCAAACCCCTTTCAGAGATTATCCTGCCCAGCAGTGCCTCCCTCCCCTAGCTGCTCAGAAAAGGACAGGGACAGCAGGGGCATCACAGTGTGGAGTAACCACAGACGTGGGATGCAGGAGCAGCACCTGGCAGAGCTCTGCTTGGATGGGCACAGAGCAGCATGTAGCTAAAGGAGATGTGGGATGCACCTGGCAGAGCTGTGCCTGGACACCACTGGAGACACCCAGACCCTGGCAGGGTGATGAGGGTTTAGTGTGGGTTGGAGCCAAGGGCTCTGTGAGCCTCAGTGGGCAGGAAAGTGTGACAGGGCAGGAGCTGGGCTCACTTTGGGATGAGCTGCACCCTCAAGGAGAATTTCAAGCCCACTGCAGAGCCCATGCCAAGGGTTTTCTCCCACCCATGATGCAGAAGGAGATCCAAGGATGTTGGACTCAGCCCTGAGCCACCCTGGTGCAGGTTCAGATGCAAATCACTGACCTTCAGCTGCAAGCCAGCACCGTGCAAGCAAGTTGATTTAATTAAACGTATTTAAATTGCTTTGTACACCACACCACACTCAGCTCAGCTGAGAAGGGCAGTGGGGAGTTTAATTCTGAAGCTGCATCTCTGTCTTGTGGCTGCCCAGGGCATCTCTGGAGCCATCCCTCGCCCCTCTCCCTTGCACACTCTGCCCAGCCTGGCTGTTTCCATGGCACACCAGCAGTGTTTGGAGGCAGGGCAGGGATGTGAGCAGGGGCTTTTTGGAGCATGCTAACGAGATGAAGCCTGGCAGAAAATGGAGCCAGCAGGGGTGGGCAAGCAGTAGCTGGGAGCAGTTTATCGCTGCTCGGTAGAAAGAGATGCTCGAGGAGATGGTGGCTGCTACATAAATAAATAAAGCAAACATCAAACACCTCGACTTCCTGCAGTTCCTGGCCCCTGTGCCTTCCCCAGGGGTCCCAGCTGTGTTTTCCCTCCAGCAGCTGATGCGGGATGCTGCAGGCAAGTGGCAGCAGGCAGGGGTGCTGAGATTGCTTTTTGCCTAAACCTAAATTGCCTTGGAAATTTAACTCTGCTGCAGGCACAGAAGAACCAGAGTCATGGGGGCTGGAGCAAGGCCTGCTGGTGTGATAAAAAGCCTGTGGACTATTTTTCCCTGAAAAGGAAAGGCTTGTGCCAAGAAAAATTTGGAGGACAGAAGACTTGAGGTGCTTGGGCTGGGTCTGGAGCCAAAGGGTCTGTGCATGGAGACCTACCAGCTTTCCTTCCCTCTGGAGGGGAAGAGGCAATGTTGTCCCTGTTATCTATCCAAGACCTACCTTAAGCTTTCCATTTTTCAGTTGCTCTGCATCATTTTGGTCTCCCCAGCCTGCCCAGAGCAGGTCCCTCACTTCCTTCTCTCTGCACTATCCATTTTCATCTTGTGGCTCACCTTCACCTGCCTCTCATGCTGGGTAAATGCCAAGCTGCACCAAAATCTCCTGTTTTGGTCTCCTAACAAGCATTTTTTGGCTCCACAGATTGTGTTTCAGGTGTCATGTGAAGCTTCACTGCAATCCAATCAAACCAATAGTCCCTGGTTGGCCATTCCTATTCAGAAAAGTCTCTCCTAGTGAAGTTATCACTTCAGCAGGCTCAGAGGAGAAACTTTATGAGGCACCTGAGGATTTTCATGCTAATGAGTTCCAGTCCATCATCAGTTCCTCACTGCTTGAGTTTCACCTGCCTGTGCACAAAATCAGTGATTTCTATCATCAGATTTCTTTCATCTCTTGCCATCCTGGGAGAACTAGGTAATAAAGAAGTGCAGGAAAAGCAAAAGGAAAGCTTTTAGCCCCAGATAAAGAGATGTCAGACTCTAGGTCCTAAAAACCACTCCAATATACATTTTGTATCTTTTTCCAAGACATTCCTGCTGTTGTCTGTTTTGAGATGAGTCATAAGGGAAAGGGAATGAAGATCATTATTTCCATTTGTACAAATATCAGGTGATAGAGAGCTCAGAAAACATGCTCAAGATTTCAGAAGGAGCTAGAAGGATCAAGAAATCTTGAGAGGTTCCTTCTGATTACAGAGAAGTTGAACACCTGGCTAGTACATCTCCTTCTCACTGGTGAAGCTTCAACAGTGATAAAATCCACCAGATTCTCCCCCTCCATAAATAAAACCCCCAAACCCTTTCTCCAGAAAAACAGTATCAGAAGTGATTATGCCTGGACAGGTTGTTATCAAAAGGTAGCAAGGAGGGTGAATTCACCCTGATGATATATTTTTCTTGAGGATGTTTCCCCTGAAGGTCTACAGAAGAGCTGCCAGCCTGCTCCATGGCCCTGCTTGCTGTCCTCCAGAACATTTTGCCTTGTGAGATCAGCATCAAGCACAAAAATCCTGCCAGCTTGTACTTGGGGGAGATCTCTGTGAAACGATGCATTCCTGGTGCTGCCTGCTTGCATCCACCTCCATCCTTGCCTTCCTTGCTCCAGAACAAGCTGTGTTTATCAGGCTCCTCTGATGCAGTTTTTTCTCTCCTCAGTTGCTGGCAGCAGGGTCAGCTTTTGTCTCGCAGTCCCTTTCAGTTTTGATACTCCTGTTTCTTCCCTTCCCCTGCCTCCTCTCCCACCCCCATGTGCCACCATCCTTTGATGAGCTGCTCTTATTAAAGACTGAAGGGGATTTGCCACGTGTCACTTTCAAAGGTCCAGGGGCAGGAAGCTTTAATTGCCAGATTTTTCACACAGGGTGTTAAAATTTATTAAAGTCAGTTCCTCTGATTTCCCTTTAATGAGAGGACAACTGTGTGTATGAGATAACGTTAGGTTCAAATGGTGGGAAACTCAGAGAGGGTTTAAGTAATCAGACCAAGAAAGAGAAAAAAAAACCCAAACCTGTGCTAGATCTCATGTCTTAAAGACTTACTCTGCAACTTACTTTAAGGGTAAGAAACTGGGATCACTTTTAAACACTACAGCAAGGCTGGCAGTCCTTTGAAAGGGCTTTCCTTGGGAAAAGGAGCACGAGGTGGGCTTTGGGTATTGTTTGATTTTTGAGACACTTTTGACATTTCAGTCACTGTTTCTCCTGTGGCTGTCCCTGTGGAAACAAAGACAGGGCGATCAAGTCTTGGGGCTCACCCAGCACCCAAGGAAATGCTTTAAATACAATTCCTTGTGCTCAAAGGTAGAGATGTGAGCTACTCATCCTGTGCTCCAGCAGCCCCAGGCAGCACCAAGGTGTCAGAGGCAGCAGAGAGCTAAACCCTGTGTTCATGAGCCTAAACCCTGTGTTCATGGGCCCAAACCCTGTGTTCATGAGCCCAAACCCCGTGTTCAAGAGCTCAGACCCTGTGGTCAAGAGCTCAGACCCTGTGGTCAAGAGCTCAGACCCTGTGGTCAAGAGCTCAGACCCTGTGGTCAAGAGCTCAGACCCTGTGGTCAAGAGCTCAGACCCTGTGGTCAAGAGCTCAGACCCTGTGGTCAAGAGCTCAGACCCTGTGGTCAAGAGCTCAAACCCTGTGTTCATGAGCCCAAACCCTGTGCTCAGGAGCCCAAACCCCGTGTTCATGAGCCAAACCCTGTGTTCACAAGCCCAAACCCCGTGTTCATGAGCCCAAACCCCGTGTTCATTAGCCCAAACCCCGTGTTCATTAGCCCAAACCCCGTGTTCATTAGCCCAAACCCCGTGTTCATTAGCCCAAACCCCGTGTTTGTTAGCCCAAACCCCGTGTTTGTTAGCCCAAACCCCGTGTTTGTTAGCCCAAACCCCGTGTTCAAGAGCCCAAACCCAGTGTTCATTAGCCCAAACCCTGTGTTCATTAGCCCAAACCCCGTGTTTGTTAGCCCAAACCCCGTGTTTGTTAGCCCAAACCCCGTGTTTGTTAGCCCAAACCCCGTGTTCAAGAGCCCAAACCCAGTGTTCATTAGCCCAAACCCTGTGTTCATTAGCCCAAACCCCGTGTTTGTTAGCCCAAACCCCGTGTTTGTTAGCCCAAACCCCGTGTTTGTTAGCCCAAACCCCGTGTTCAAGAGCCCAAACCCAGTGTTCATTAGCCCAAACCCTGTGTTCATTAGCCCAAACCCCGTGTTTGTTAGCCCAAACCCCGTGTTTGTTAGCCCAAACCCCGTGTTTGTTAGCCCAAACCCCGTGTTCAAGAGCCCAAACCCAGTGTTCATTAGCCCAAACCCTGTGTTCATGAGCCCAAACCCCGTGTTTGTTAGCCCAAACCCCGTGTTCAAGAGCCCAAACCCAGTGTTCATGAGCCCAAACCCAGTGTTCATGAGCCCAAACCCAGTGTTCATGAGCCCAAACCCAGTGTTCATGAGCCCAAACCCAGTGTTCATTAGCCCAAACCCAGTGTTCATTAGCCCAAACCCAGTGTTCATTAGCCCAAACCCAGTGTTCATGAGCCCAAACCCAGTGTTCATGAGCCCAAACCCAGTGTTCATTAGCCCAAACCCTGTGTTCAAGAGCTCAGACCCTGTGTTCATTAGCCCAAACCCTGTGTTCATTAGCCCAAACCCTGTGTTCATTAGCCCAAATCCCGTGTTCATTAGCCCAAACCCTGTGCTCAGGAGCCCTTGCAGCCTGAGCCAGTGTCCCAGGAGCACACATGACCCCTCTGACAGCCACAACCTGCTGGAAGTGGGACCACACGAATCTGGGCAAAAAGAAAACCTCTTCCACACTGGGACACTCTAAAAAAATTGAAGCCTTCGAGAAAAAACAACACCAACAAAAAGCTGAAAATCTGAACTTTTTGCCTTGGCCAGCCTGGCTGCTCTCCTACCTTATTTCATTTCCCCCCTCCTCCTTTCACTTTCTGCTACCTTCACACGGGATTCTGCTGCCCTACTTTTGTCCAGCCTTCTCCTAGAGATAAGATAAACGCTATTTTCAATTAACAAGACTTGATTGCTGAAAGCAATGGGAGGCAGTTCGTTTAGAGCCAGCAAATTAATTGAAATCTAAATGTACATAGTCAGTGTATTGCAGGGAGAGCAATTATCCCGTCGTTTGGCCCCTGCCACGCAGGCAGCTGGGCTGGGCTGAGCTCTGTGAGCAGGAGGAGCTCAGGTTGCCCTGAATCTCCTGAAGTTCCTCCCTCAGCAGCTTTTAGCCCATTTTCATCTTGCAAGAGAAAGCTCTCCATGCCTGTAACTGTAAATTGGAGCAAGAGGATGTGTCCGGGGACTTTGGCGCTGGTGGGATGCAAAGTTGTTTTCTAAACATCAGTCAGACATGATGAGGTCTTCCTCCTCACTCCTGTCCTCCTAAGGGAGGGCCTGTGTGTGTGAAAATGGAATCTGTGTAATATCCAGCAGCTGAATGGATTCCCTGCCCTTTGCTGCATTTACCAGGATGATCAGTTAAGGACACGTGGTGGGAGCTGAGACCTTGGGAATTCATTGTTCCTTAAACTATGTTTACACATGACAAACAGCAGAGGGAAGGAGGGCAAAGCAATCAGCCAGTGAAATATTCCATCATAAGAAAGATATTCCATGACTTTTAGTGCCCAAATGCTTCTGCTCCTGGCTTTGACCCTTGCAGCTTCTGTACCACCAGGTCCCTCAGGAGCTGGGCTTGCTCCCTCACATCACCTGAGGGGACACCTCTCACCAGTCTTCGAGTGCCAAGGGACTGGAGTATGGGGAAAAACCCTGGAATGTTTTCTCTCTTAAAATGGGTGAAAATGAAAAAAACTCAGAAAGTGACCAAGCACTTATCTAAGCCATGGAGGAGCACCCTGGTCTCCCAGTACTTCCAGGGTAACTTCTTCAGATGTCTCCTCTCCTTCAAGGGACTGCTTAGAGCTTCATGACTGTCACGACTGTCACACTGAGAATGTGAAGTACCTGAGTCCTGGATCTGAGCAAGGAGACACCTCCTCACCCCATGGGGCCATCCCTGGCCTCACTGACACATCCCACAGCTCTTCAGAAGCACCTCACTCAAAACCTACTGCTCCACAATTTACACACCAGAACCCTGTAGAAAACCACCCACTCCAGCACACAATCACCCAGAAATGGTTAAAAGCAGTAATTACCAGCCAGTCTCAACTGGAGAGCTAACAAACCCATATCACATTTTCCTTGCTGCACCTCGCTGCCTCCAAGCCAACTGGCACAAAGGAGCTGCTTTCTTATTCCTGGACAAATCCTGCTTTCAAGCTTTCCCTCCCTGCCAGGCGTGGGAGGAGCCCCACGTGTCAGCCCGACAGGATTTCCGAGGATTTCTGCTCTCGCCCCGGAGCCAGCAAACCTGGTGCTCGTACGAATTTTCTCTCACCTTGGGGAGCTGCTGACAACGGGGGCCGGAGCCATGTCCCAGTTCCAGGGCTGGCAGCTCCGCAGGGAGACAGGCACGTTTGCAGGGAGCAGCTGAAGCTCATTAAATCCCAAAGTGACACCTCCAAAAGTGACACCTCCGGAGCGCCCAGCGCCTCCCGCTCCGCCCGGCGCCGCGTGCTCCAGCACGGCTCCTCGGAGGTGCTGGTTATGCACCAGCATCTGTTTTATCATCCTCCCCTCTCTTACTCTCTCCTGTCTACCAGCTCAAAGTGTCCTTGGCCTCCTCTCTGTCTTGCTTCCCTCCTGGTCTCAGTTTCAGAGCAGATCTCCCAGGCAGGCTGGAAAACTTCTTGGAGATGCCACTTTGGCCCAGCTGTTCCAGGGAGGGAAAAGCCCTCTTGCCCTTGGCTCAGTAACTTTCTAAATAAGACTATGGACTCCTGGGACAGCTCAGAGAGGGCATTTCATAGATAGAGGCTGTTTAGGTCACAGTGACCACTGTACTGCTGGTAGGCATGAACATAAGTGGGTCTGTATTTTCCCCAACATTGCATTCCCAGTTATTCCAGTTTCACGTCAGCTTTCCCCATTATGGCTGGCAAAGATTGTGCCTAATGTTTTTGGTATCACCAGAAGTTTTTGCCACCTGGAACTCTTGCTGTGACCCTTCAATGTGCTTGTTTTGTTTTTTAATTTTCCCTTTTTTAATGACTGCAACAGGGTATTGTCCCATTGGGGCAAACATCCTCGTTGTGATCAGCAAGCATATCCAGATCTTTATCTCCTCTTTCCAGCAGTAGGGAGTCTTGCAGTCAGTCCCTAAATCATGATGTCAAACCACAGCCTTTCATGCTGTCTATTCCCCAAATTTAAAGTCTTTCAATTCTTCATGTGATTTAACAGTGGTTGCAAGATAAATCTTCCAGAGAAGCTCTATATGTGTGCTCCTTCCACTCAGTTATGCTTTGCAGTACAACTCATTATCTTCTCTTTAGATGTCTCACTTTGACAACTTTTCTTTTATAGTCCTCATTTTAGCTAATGAGCTCCCCCACAAAATCAAATGTTTTTGTGAAGCTCATTTACATTAAACCTACCACACCTCCCTCCCTTAGAAACACAAGCAGCTTCACAAGAAAAACAGACCAACAAAACAAATCACAGCAGTCTGTCAGGATCTATCTTAGGGGAAGCACACAGGGTTTTTTCTCTGTTTTGATGACTGCTTACATGAGTTTGGTTGTTTCTTCCTGGCCTGGAGAAAGGGTGTATCTTTTTTTCCTGGCACACAGCACTACCTGATGCACCACAGTTACCAAAAAGTATTTCCTGGCCTGCAAAGTAATTGGTTTTGCTCATTTCAGGGCATACATTTTGGAGTTTTGCCTCTGCTCAGTGATAGGAAGTCTCCCCTTGCAGTGTCCTAATTCCTGTTAATGTCACACCCTCCCCTTTTCACCAGTCTCTTCTGAAGCCCCAGACACATAATTCAGCAGTTTTCAGGCTCTCTTTTGACCCCTGTTAATCTCCCTCCCATTATTGCTGCACAGCAGGTTCCTGTCTCTGTCAGCAGCTGAAGAACTGGGTGCCATTGAAGGGATTAAGCAGCAGTCCCACAGGCTGGGATAAGGAAGCTTTCCTTCCTGCACAGCTGCTTGGAGAACAGCTCAGAAGCCAGAAGGAGGAAGGCACTGAGAGTTTCCCCTCCCACCCGTGGTATTAAAAGCAAGCGAGTGTCTTTTTTCTCATCTTCCCCAGAGCTGCAGGAGAAGATGCAGGCAGTGACAGATTCTGAAATCCCAGCCATGCCTCCTGCCCCAGCTCTCCCAGCAAAACCCTCCCTGACTCTCCCAGCACACTTTTGTTGCTCCTGGCAATCTCCCAGTTCCTCCCAGCTCAGCCCAGCTTTGCAGCTCATGGTTGGGGTGTTAATCCTCTCTCCAGCAAGCTCCAGACACAGACCTTACACCCCATGGTGCCCATGTGTGAGCCTGTGTGTGGCATCAGACAATGCTGGGAGCAGCAGGGATGAGGTCCTGTGTTGGAAAGCCACCCCTGTGCCAGGGAGGGAGGCAGTGCTGCTGTCCTGGAGGCCCAGCTGACTGCAGGACCCAGCAGGCTGGGCTCAGAGCATTTGCTGCCAAACCACCCAACTGGGCTTTGCATTCCCTGAGCTTGAAAATGTCTTCCTGAATCTTCTTTTTGGCCCCTTCAGGAAACACAGAGGGGTGTGGGGTGACCTGCTGACTGTAGAAGAGGGGAGCCCTCTGGGATGTGACCTGTCCTTCCACCTGGACTTCTCATGGAGCACCACTGACCCCATGAGACTCTTTCTGTTGCACTTATTGTAAAAAGGACCAGGAGATGCGACCTCTTCTGTGCCAATTGTTCTAAAAGAGGATCCAGGAATCACTGGAGCAGTGTTCAAGCTCTCTTCCTGTTTTCTGGTTAATCAGCAAATGTACTAAAAATGTGCCATATGGTCTGTGAGGGGTGGGGAGATTTCTCTTACACCAGAGTGAAAACACTTCTTCATATGAAACCTAAAAGCTGATCACACTGTGGTCATGTGGCTGTGTCAGGAGCCTGTCAAAATGTATTGCAGCAGAGATGGAGATATGTGACACCTTGCTGAATTCTGCCAGATGTCTGGTGGGATCTCAGAGGGGGTTGTTGCCTAAAATTTGCTTACGAGTCTCTGAAAGTGTGTGGCCTGTGACTGCCACGGTTAGAGCTATAACCCATCTCCCATCAGGAGGGCCAGAGCTCAGTTTGGCTGGGGCAAACTGGCCACAGAGGGGTTAACTTAGATTTCCCTTTGATTACTCAGTGAATGCAGTAGTTTAATTGCTTTCATTTGGAAAGAACAATTAACAGCACCAGGAGTTATCCTTTCATCTTGCCATATGGATTATCACACCAAAGGGCATTGATGAGGACATAAAGGTCCTTGGATTTCTTTCTGCAAAGAGCTGATCATTGTGCTTATATTCGATTTTTTGAGGGGTTTCTTTTTAACTTTTAAATGGTATGTAGATGCACACAGTGCAAACAGCAATGCACACAATGCTCACTTTGAACATATCAATTGCTGCCCATTTGGGGAGATCAATGGTTTTTCTAAAACACCGTGTGAGGTTGGATTGCTTCCAATATTTCCCAAAATATTCCTCAGTGAAAAAGTCCATCAGGAGCTAGGAGTATACACAACTCACTGTAATTCAACTGCTTCCGTATAGGAAGAAAGTTTCCCCAAGTCTTCACCTTGTGTCTTCCTGTTCAGTTGAGCCAGGACTTCGGCACAGAAATGGGAAAGAAAATCACAGCAGCCTTTAGCCAGTCTTTCCCCATGTTTATTAGATTGGCATTAGAGATGCTGATGAGCACTGTCAGTTAAAAGCCCTAAAAAACAGAGAACATGGAAACCACCTCTGTGGCAAGGGGGCCCTCAAACTTCCTTGAGAGAGAGACCCTGTGGGCAGGATGGCACTGGTGACCCACAGCATTGTAAAAAAATGGGGGCAAAAAGGGGACTGGACTGCTGACCCTCCTCCCAGCTCCTCCTGGACCCCATGGCAGAGACCAACCTCCCTGTGTCACCCTTGTCTGCATGAGCAGCCTGGAGATGGGACGGAGGTGGCAAGGATGAAGATAAAATATGGACAAAGTGGTATGGAAGGGACTTTCTCAAAATAAGAGAAAATAAAAAAAATCAAAAAGCCCTCTCCAAACCTAAGTTAGCAATTGATTTATTCAGAACTCTTCATGTAAATCTCAGTTGTTGTCCAACCAGTAATTGGGGTCTGTTTGGGGCTGGCCCTTGCCTGTGAATGGAACCTTCAGAGTCTTTTATTCCTGTCCCTCTGCCCTGCCTGGGCTGTGCTCCGTGCTGTGACTTCCCAATCACAGCCCCTGTCCAGCTCCACAGAGGAGAGGCAGTGAGAGGCCATTATATTTTAATAGCAATAACACTCAGCACTTAGGCAGGTGTTAGAGGGCTTGCTTGAGCTGTTAAGTGTCCCCTGCCTGTGATGAGTGCAGCAAGCACGGGGCTCTGGGCTTCCCTCCTGAACCACAACAGCTCCTGTGCTCCCTCCCATGTCACACAGTGGCCTTGACCTCTTCCCCTTTCCAGTCTGCTCTGTCTCCAGGCTGGAGGGACACGAGCTGAAATCCCCCACTCAGTGGGACTGGGCCTCAGCTTTCACAGGACTCCCCTCAGCCAGAGCTGAGCTGAGTCACTCAGGACAGTGTGAACAACCTGCAGCAGGTGAAGGCTCATTGTAAATCCTCACTCTGCAGAGAAGAGGGGGGCAGTGATCATGGGTCCTCAAGGGCTGCTGGTGAGGTGCATCTCCTCCTCTGGGACTGCCCCAAGGAGCTGGGAAATGCCCTGCCCAGGCTATGGCCACTGCCAGGGGGTCTGGGCTGGAGGTGCTGCTGAAATCATTCCGTGGGACAAGGACAGGAGCCACCATGCTCCAGCTAAGAATCCCCAAACCACAGCAGCTGTGGGCTCAGGCATTGGCAGATTTGATGTCCCTGCTGTGGTGAGGCTGCTTGGGGGTGTGTGGGGTTGCTGGTACCAGTTATCCCTGGTGTAGGGTGAAGATGGGGGTGACAATCCATGGCCCCACTGGTGCTGGTGGTTTCCTGTGAACGCTGTGGCTTTGCAGAGCAGTGCACTGGGTGGTTGTAGGGCTGTGCTGCTGGGAAAAGGGACGTGTCCCCTTCCCTGCTGCCACAGCTGCAGACCCATGCCAGCACCCTGCTGCTGTTAGTGGAGGGAGCAGGATCAGCCCTAGAAGGAGCTGAAACACTTTTGTGTTCGTATTTTGGTTTATTTTTATCTTTTTTTATTCTCTTTGGATATTTGTCCCGAGCCACTCTGCAGCCAGTGCTCCTGGAGTTGGTGTAAATGCTTCATCCTTTCCATCCCTGAGCACTGACCCAGCTGGATTGTGAGGCCACACACCCACCCGGGACTGCGTGCATTCCTGCACCTACAGACCCTCTGATGGAGCCAGGTCCTTGCAAAGGAGATCTGGTCCATAATACCTTAAACCCCTCAGCACCTCTCCAGGGCTTGGCTGCCAGGGCTGGGGATCTCTTTCTTTGTTTTTTGTGTGCTTTTGTTAAATTGAACATGCAGGGAACTGAGTGAGGTCTCAGCTGTGTGCACAGGGGTGATGGGCAGAGAAGAAGGCAGAGGGGTGGCAGAGAATAGCCCCCAGAAAAGGGTGCTGTTCCTCCAAACAGTGACACTTAGAGATGAGGAGCATTTTCTTTAACAAATATGAACCTAATGGATTAGGTCTGATCTAATTATGCATTCTGCATTAAGCCGATGCTCCCACTGTCTGTGGCTGCTAGCATAATTAAACTTAATGTACTTTTAATGATGTCTTCTTAACTCATGCATTCATATATGATTAGAATCAAACAGGACGAGCTGTCACGAGTCCAGGAGAGCTCTTGCGGCAGCTCCTGATGGGCCTCATGTTGAAATATTAATAATGCAGATTTCAAGGTTAACAACATTGGTTTTGAAGTGAGGAAAGCTCCTCACGCAGTTTGAGCTAATCTGAGGCAACAAAACGCTCCCCTTTCAAGTTCAGCCTCTTCCTGTCTTTCACAAGTGCTCCTGGGAGCAGAGGAATTTGAGTTTCACTTGGTAAAGGTGCACTTAAGGAAGTGAATTGATCTGTGGGCAGCAGCTTTCAGAGAAGCTGGGGCAGCAGCTTTCAGAGAAGTTGGGACAGCAGCTCTGTGGGCACCCCTTTGGAGGTTTTCTGGGTGCTCTGTCCTGGCCTCGCTCCTCTTCCCCTTTCCTGATGCTTTTCTGGAAATTGGGAGCGGTTTGTTTTAGAGTCTGGCAGTAGGAAGGCCAACTCTGCCTTTGTCTCTGCTCCTGTTCTACCCAGTGAGACCCTCCCAGCCTCTGCTGCCTTGTCCATGGCCTCCTTGGCACAGGGAATGTGCTCCCTTTGGCTGTCCCCACCTCTTGAGATGGGCCTGAGGAAATCTTGGCATTGCTGCCCTGGCCCCAGCATCCTACATGAAGCAGGCAACAACAAATTGCAATGAAATGCTGGGGTTTCCCCTCCTTTTCCTGTTTTTATGTAAACTTTTTTTTAATGGGCCAATGGCCTGGCAGACAAGTTGTCTTTTGAGCTCTGGAGAGAGAGCTGTGAAATCGTCTGAAATCCTTCCAATGGGAAAGCATTGATTTATTACACTGTAACACTGATGGGAACAACAGCATGTACCTTTCATCTGAAAAGTCAGGACTTATGGAACACGACATGCCATTAATTTTGATGGCAGCTGGAGCAGGGGGGGGAATTACTGCTGAAGGGATCCTGAGAGCATGTTAAACCTGCCCTGCAGGGTAGTGAACACACTCTGTGGCTGTTCCTTTATACCCCATTCTTCCTTAGGAATAGGAAGGCACCTTGACAGCCAGTTCAGGCCATCAAAGGCATCTCAATACCTGTGTATGCATGTTTGTGCATGAGAAAGGGGTGTGAAGACCCTTATGGGGTGAGGGTTGCAGTTCCACTGCTCCAGAGACAGCTCTCCCTTTGCACAGGTTCAGCAGGTGAGCTCACTTGATGGAGGTGAACCCAGCACTCAGCCCCTCTCCATCCCCAAGTCAGATTTTCTCCTGGCAGCCAGACAGAAATGCCTCCCTGGGAGAAGTGCACACCAGCAGCAGGAGATTAGTCCAAGTGCTCTGGGAACAGCCAGGAAACCCAGCACTCTGCAGGGCTGTGGCTCCACAGAGAACAGCCCATTAGCAGAAGGGCTCCTTGCTGCCCAAGGACAGTGTGAGAGGTTATGGGATCACTCCTGCCCAGGGTGCAGCTGGATTCACACCTCTGCCCCATCCCAAAGTTAATTTGCTTTCTAAAACTATCTGGAGACAGAGACTTATCGGCCTCTAAGAGAGCACCATGTACAAACCCAGGGCCCATTCCAGGTCCTGGAGAGGAGAAACTGGCAGTGCTGAGGGTAGCATTGATGTACAGATGGAGGAGAGATGGGGACGGGCAGAAGGGAAATGGAAAGTGATGCTGAGTGTAGAATCCCAGGTACATCAGTATCAAGCTACCCCTCTGCTCCTAAGAGAACCTGCTCTAGGTTCTTGCACACTAAACTCATCCCTCTTGTACACTCAAACCATCAGGACCAAGTGTCTGGAACAACACGGAGCAGCTCTGTGTAAGAAGGCAGGTGGGAAGGCTCTCATCTTTGTAATGAAGTTGGAGCAATGTGAAGTTGGAGATTTCATGTGGATTTTGCCCCAAAAGCCCTGTCCTCCTGTGGGTGCTGGGCAGCTGTGCAGCTGTGCATGGCACTGTGATATCCTGATGTTTCTGTTATTTAATTAATCAACTGGGTATCAGAGATGAGAGCACAGGGACTTCAGTCAGGAGTGGGGTACCAAGACACAAAACCAGCACTGGTGGATGACAAACTGATTTATGCTCACAGGTGACATGAAGGTGTCTGGGCTATCTGTGTTTAGAGGGGGCCAGCAGCCACCAGAGCCATCAGGGAACAAGCCACATGGGTCTCCAAAAGGGATTTGGGGTTAAGCTGGTACCTCTGCTGGTAGGAACCCATGTGCTCCTGTCCTCAAGGTGGTGCCTAAGCTCTGACACTTGGCTCAGAAATGTGCCCAGGAATGTTCCCCTGGGACCCAGAGCCACAAGTGAGACCTGAGTGACTGACCACTGGAACCTGAGCAGGAGCAGGAGTGTTCACAGCAAAAACTGCCCCGTGTCTCCAACAACCTTTGGTGGACACACAGCACTGAGCTGCTGGAGCTGAACAGGCCAGTGGTACCCACTGGTTTACAGAACACCTTGAGGAACCCCCTGTCCCTCCCCTGAACTCAGATGATTTAAATTCTCCTTGCACTTGATGTCAGCTAGGACAAGCAAGCCCAGCCAGGTCTTCTTGGAGCATCCCAGCTCTGGGTCCTGACCCCATGGCAAAGGAAAGGATTGGGTGATGCATCTGTTGCTCTCCTGCTGCACTTCAGGGCTCAGTGAGGTTTTATTTTTTGCTTCAACAACTGCTGAAGAAAATTCTTGCTGGAGACTTTATTAAAAGAAATATCTGCTTTTGCCACTGGAGGAAATTCTGTCCTGTTTATGCTAGGATATAAGGGAACTTTTCTTGTGCATTTTTGCAATCTCACTGGGAACCAAGAGTGAACCACTGAGCAAGAAGGGCACCTTGTGACAGAATCCAAGCCCACAGCACAGCACTGGATGCCTTGGGAATTGTGGAAGACCAAACTGGATGATCCTGCCCTTGGGAATCCTCTCCTTCAGGCCCCAGGGCTTGGGAATCTCTTGTTCTTTGAAGCCTCGGGTTCACTGCCCCTTTCAAAGCATATTAATTCTGTGCCTTGCTAATTCTATATTTAAAACTTACCAGTGGGTAAAACACCACTTGTAGTGCTGGAGATCTTGGTTCTCTAACCTTGGCCTTGTAGGATGCCTGGTCAAAAGGCATTTCTGTGTCTCAGCTTTCCCAAATGGTAACTGGGAATCAGGATGTGGGAAGGGGAGCCCCTGTAACACCAAGTGCTCCACAAGATTGTGACATTAATGAGTTCAGTTTACCTCAGTAGCTGTCAGTATTTGCATAAATGTCCAACACCCTTGAAATACTCCTCTTTTTCACCCCTCAGCAGGCTTTTGATGAGGAACTTAGCAAGCTAATTTTGTGAAAACTGAGTGAGAAGCATCTTAAGTGTCCAAGCCTCTGAAACAGCATGGGAGCTCCTAGGAAAGCTGATCCTGGTAGGGATTTTTGGACCAGTGCTGGTTCTGAGTTTTCTCTGAGCTGGCAATGTCTTCTCTCTCTGTAAAAACAAGCTAAAATCCTCTAATAGCCCTCCTCATAAAATAACCCCACAAGACTCCAAACAAAGCAAAATCATTAATTTTGAACCCAATGATTATTTAGTTTCCTGACTCTTGGGTAAATATTAGATAGATTCCCAATTTCAACCTGAAGCAGTTTATTTGGCTGCTGTTCACAAGTCAGACACAGCAAAAATCAAAGAAATCTCTTTTGATTCAGGTTGGGTAATATTGCCTGAGGGGTAACATCATTTTCATTTCCACACATCCAGCACTGGCACAAAACGGCATGGACAGGTATGAGAAATGGATCATGGATCCTTGGTTCTAAAATTCCAGCTGATAGTTTCCTTTTGTTTTGTGTAAATAATAATTACCAATAAAAATGTTGCTTGAAAAAAAGAGAACGTGAAAAGAAAAACACCATTGCATTTGATAAAGCAAAATCCGTTGCAGTACTACTAAAAGGAAAAAAAAAAGAAAGAAGGAAAAACCAAAAGAGAGTTAAAACAAAGATAGAGGTTAAATAAAAGATCCAGGTACCAAAGAGCAAAATTTAATGAAAGCCAAAACTGTTAAATATGGAATCCTGTTGAGAAAAAATGTCAATGTCTTTAAGAGTTTTACCATTACTCTATTTTTAAGAAAAGTGTAGTAAAAATACATATTACAAGTTTACATTTTCCACGCTTTTGTCCTATTCACCTATTTTTTTTTAACCCCTCCACTGATCAAAAGCCTTTGACAGCTGCATCTCACATCTTCTTGTCACAGGTGGCCAGTTCCAGCACTGCTGCTGCTCACGAGACTGCTGTGACCTGCTGCCACGGGGTCCTGCTCCTGGAGGAGAATGGGGCACTGGTGGGTACCAGTAGCCTGTTCCCACCACACTGGCTCAGGACACGACAAGAGCTGGGTCAGGAGACTCATCTGAGGGCTCTGGACATGGAAAAACGAACTTGTGCTGATAAGGATGCCTCCACTTGTGCTAGCGTTACACAGAACTGAAGTTAAAATTAAGAAAAGCGGGTTAAAAATAATGATAAATGACAGAAGGTGCCCTGAAGAGGTGTTTGGAGTGGCTGACAACAGAGTTCATGTTCAGTGATGAGAGATGAAGATCACAATGCTCCCAGTTTTGAAGAGAAGAGTACATTGGCTGTGTCCAAGCTTAGGACCTTGACTCTGACTTGCTGGTCTCCAAATTGTTGCATGACAAGTGAATAAGTGGAGCAGATGCTTCAGACCAGGCTGGTGTTAAGGGGGGTAAATGCATTGCTCTGCACAGTCACACACTAATGGAAAATGGTATTCACACAGTTTCCAGCCTTTCTTCCAGATTCTCCTCATAGACCCGTGCCAGTCATTTGCCTGCATCATTTTCTCTTCACCTGCCTCCCTTCTTTCATGGCTCCTCTCTTGCTACGTTGCAAAAAAACAGAAAAGAGGAAAGAAAATGAGAAAAAAGCAGCTCACAATGCTCCAGTATCAGCTCTGTCCCTGGACAGGTATTTGTTGGACTCTGTGAGAACCTCTGAACTTTATTTGCCATCAGTGAGATGGGACCAGGCCAAGTGGGCTCACTGTGGCTCCTGCCCCACAGATCTTCTCCCTCACCAAGGGTTCCCCTGGGAATCCTTCACTTGAGGATGTCACACCCTGAGGTGTCTCAGGCCCACCGGGGAGGGAAGCATTTGTCTGTCCATGCCAGGGACTCAGGGAATGAACCTTCTGAAAAACCATTCTCGCCCCCTTGATCTCCAGGCCTGTGGCTGGTCCCCCAGCTGCCTGTCTGGCACTGTGGGTTTCTGCAACACCAACTTTGGGGTCAGCAGCCTGCTTTCCTGGCTTGTGGATGCTTCCCCCTCCCTAAGGATATGAGTGGAATCTGCTACGGTTGGCTTTGTACCCAGACAGGCCACAGCTTGATGGGGAGACTGAATGTGACCAGCACTGATGCTGCTGAACTTCGTGCTTGCTTGAATTATGCTCTTGTAGGATCTCCTCCTTGGATTGCTTCAGCAGTTCCTTCCAGGAATTCATTCTGGCCAGCTACCTACAAAATGTCCCTCTGAGTTATAAAAGAATGGCCATAAGGGGTTTCAGGGCAAAAGGGCAGGGTGTCCCCGTGGCAGCCCCATGAGCTGTAGCACGCTGTGCTGGCTGTTGGCAGCTGTCTAGAACTGGGTGTCTGGAGATGGCCTTTCCCAGCCTGAGGTGGTTCCCTTATGTGACCACCTGAAAGGGAGCACACACAGAAGCTAAGCAATGAAGGAATGGTTCACAATTGCTTATTAGCCCCCAATAACCTGGGCAGGAGAGTCACACGTGAGGGGAATACCACATTTACTTCCCTTCTTCAGCAACCGACCGTGATCTTAGACCAACCCTCTGCTCCGGTCTGCCCCTCTCCACTCCAGGCACGTGATTTTCCTCTTGAATCACCAGTCACCATCTCTGGGAGAATTACTGCTTTGTCCTCACGCTACCTGGGGTTTCCAAACTCACCCATGACTTCACCCCCTGTGGAACAGCCTCACGTTTTTGTTCAGGTTTCTTCCTGCACCGAGTCCTTGCTGCTGCAGGGAGAGCCGTGGGCAGCCCCGTCTGCCTTGCTGGGATAACTCCACAGCCTGAGTTCACCACAGAACAGCAAAGGCAGAGTCACCATGGGCAAAAGGGGGCAACGCTGATGCCCTGCACTGAGTTCAACTCTCCACCTATCTGTTTTTCTTTTTTTGCTGTTAGTAGCTCAGACGTTGTGGTTTGCATCCCAAACTAAACCAGATTGAAGGACTGAGCAGGGAAGGGGGAAAGGGCTGATGTTACCCTGACACCACAGGAATTAGTAAGAAAAAATATATATATTGCACACACTAAGACTTATTAACAACCAAGTTAAAACAAAATGGTGTAGTCCTCATTAGTGTTCCAGTGGTTCTTTGATCAGGGATGGTTCACGAGTCTGTAAAATCCCATCACACTCTCCTTATTGCAGTACAGACCTGTTTCTGTTCTCCTGCCAGTGGATCTGTTTGCAAATAAAAAGGGAAATTGATCTGATTTCCTTGAGAAGATCCATCCAATTGTCCCTTCTGCCATCATCGTTTGTCTTGTTGGTGTTGGGTATGTTTTTTGGCTCTGGAGGGGTGGAGTTGGGCTGCCCCTGCTCTCACCCAGGCAATGGGTCAAAAGGCCAATTATAATCCTGTAGCTCCCAGGGACATGCCAGTGCTGTGGCTCATGCATGGGATCGTCTGCATGGATTTGGGGAAATCGTGGCTGACCACACGTCCATTTTCTCCACTGCCTCCTGCTGCAGCCGGCCTGGGAAGGGTTGATGTCTGTATGGCTTCGTTGATTGATTGCTGTGGGATTAAACAAAAACCCTTTTTAGGAAAGACGGGGGGGTCTCCCCCTGTCCTTTGCAATGTTGGAGAAATTACAATATTAACCAGTGTTGTCATTCTGTTACTGTTCTCCCCTTCCTTGTCTCCATTCAGACTCTCACTTTCTGCATGTCCCCACTGCATCTGCTCTGTTCATTCACACCTCTTCCGCATGCAAAATTAAATCTTTCAGCAGTATTTTGGGGGATAAAGCATCAGTGCCATATGCCAAAAACCTCCTCGAACTCTCCAACATAAGAACAGTCATCCTGGATCTGAGCAGAGGTATTTTACACACTTCCCCCATAGAGATGCTATTGCTACTCCAGGACTGTTATGCACGGTGGACTCTGACTCACTGCAAACATATGTTTAACTTTCCTCATGTGAGAATTTGAGCATGTGCCTGTGTTTTTGTCTACAGTGATGACTGAGGTAACTAGGAAATGCAAGCCTAATTCAGGAAAACAAATTTCACCTTCCTGTTCCAGATACATCCAAAACATTTGCTTTCAGACATCTACGGAAACCACCTACTTAGAACAATTCAACTAAAAGATAAAGCCAATTTGGTTTCTTTGCATTCAGGCTATCTCCAAGGGCACCATCATTCTTTCTGGACTGGGATATTCAGGTGAAGAATTATCCATAACAGATAAAGCTGGAACAGCTATAGAGCTATTGTGTTCTGACACATTTTTGGCTGCATTTTGTGCCATACTTAACTTTACAGTAGGCACAAATGATAATCTAATCTTTGTAGTTCCATGGACACTATTTGCTCATATTATTTTACCCCTGTGCTTAAGGTAACTCTCTTTGCCTGTGGAATCTCCTGAACCTCAATGGGAAAAGAGCTGCAGCACATTTCCAGTGCATTAGAAATGTTATTATTGCTGACAAAACATTGAGCGTGCTGTGAAATGGCAACATAAAACCCAAAGAAGTGGTTGCTTATTTTCCTTTTGATTCTGGGTGAGTTTCAGTGAAATAAAAACCTCTTTGGATTTTTTGCAACTCACTGCATACTTCATGTGTCCATAACAAATTCCATGCTCATGGGAGAGGTCAAGATGAGAAAGACAAGGGATGTGTCACACATCCCACTGCCCCCTTGAACACCATGGTGTCTGTATAAGGGATTGCCAAGATATATCAGCTCTGCAGATGCTGCATTAGAAGTCTATCTCCAAGGCTCTCAAATCTAATCCACTCTTGACACAACACTCAGAAATTCAGGCACACCACAATTTAGGGCTGAAACAGATCTCCTGGGCTGTA
Organism: Cisticola juncidis; assembly: GCA_013400215.1. NCBI lineage: Eukaryota > Metazoa > Chordata > Aves > Passeriformes > Cisticolidae > Cisticola > Cisticola juncidis. Next base: position 726,095 of record VXBR01000174.1, on the reverse strand, counting down.
GGAAATACGCTTCTGCAAGATCATGACAGGTTGGAGTTAAAATAACTATTACAGGAGACACTGGAGGCCAATTTCTCTCAAAGAGGACCCATAATTCTGGAATTTGGAGGCCCACATAATCCATTCCAAGGCAACAATGCTCTGAGCATGTATTGGTGTTGTCAGCCTGGAAATGGTGCCAGCAGGGTGCCAGCAAAGGGAACAACAGGATGTGAATCATTACTGCACTCCCTCAGTTTTATCTTGCTGTTCAGAGCCTGGGTTTGGGGTTTTTTCCATATTGCAGCAACGGCTGTATCACACCAGCACACTTCATCCATGCTGCACACACATTGCCACAGTCTGCCTTCATTAATTTTAAGGAATTTCAATGTGTTTTTGTTGCTAGTGCTGTGGCTTTGCCCTGTGTCTGGATTTTGAATTAACATTCTGCCACATGTCTGATCTTGCATCAGTTCCCCACGACAGCCCCCTTGACCCTCTTTCAGCTTCCTCAGATGGCCCTATTCCCTTCTAGCAAGCTGAATGACACAGCCACTTCATTATCCCTATGTCTTGGCTTTCCACCCATGGTCTGGGCTGCATCCGTCTCTGAAGGCAGCTCTGGAGCCGGGGGAGGAGCAGAGAGAGGGCGTGAAAGGCCGTGGAACGCGTTGCCACCTTCATCCGCTTGGATTCACTTCTGGACTTGTAACAAAACTCGATTAAGGCAACCAGCATGGCGAGTCCGAGCCCACCGATGAGGATATAGAACACCCCTGCCACGTTGCTGAGACTCAGCGCACTCGTCTTGTCCTGGAAGAGAGAGGAGGAGGGAGGGAAAGGAGGGCACACGGGGAAGGAGAACAACGGAATTAATATGGAATTGCTCTGGGAAGGGCGCTGCACAGCATAGCAGTATTGGCATTACATCATCTTCCTCTTTAAACACACGAGTGACATTTCTAAGAGCATTTTTTAAAAATTTTTAATTCGGTGTCTAGTAAATCTAACGTTTCCCTCACACAAACAAATAAACATTTCCTCGGCAATGTGACTCTTGGTAAAGGTTTGGGAATGTCTGTTTTTCAATCAGCTAACTTAAATGCTTGTTTTATCCAAAATGTCTAGTTTGAATTATTGATTAAAGGAAGAAAAAAATTTGAAGTTTTCTTCCTCTGTGACATTTGCTTGTCCCTGATGTCTCGCCTGAAATAACCTGTTCTCTTGGAAATGCTCATTCCTTCATTCCTAGATTGTTTCCCCCGCAAATTCTGTTGCTGAGCAACACATTGAAGTGGATGGGCTTTTTTTTTTTTTTTTTCTTTTCCTTTTCGATTCCAGGGTTGAGGTGACACCTGAGCTGTCCTCAGAAACTCATTTGATTTCTATGTAATAGGGCAGTTATTTCATATGCAATCAAGACTTGCTGATGCATGTCTAAGCTAATTATTTGGTAGGCAATAAATAGGGCTATTAATGAGCCGCAACTTTTAGTCAGCAGTTACATTCTGATTTTACAATTGCCTAATGAATCCTCACGGCTCTGTGGAAGAGACAAAGCTCAGAAAGACTCCTTTCACTGCGAGGGAAACCAAGTTCCCACATCTAACCCCGATGTCACCCCCTGCAGTTTTCAAAACTCCTCCACGATGACCAGGTTGAGTTGGTATGTGAGGATAATCTGGGCAGCAACAGGATCCCAAACCTGGCTCAGCTCCATGTGCAAGGCTCCTGTTTCTAGGCCAGGCTTTCTCTACAGTGGACCAGAGTCCCCTGCTCCATGCTTGTTGCTGCTCTGCAATATTGACTCCATACCTATTTGACAGCAGAGATTCCCCAGCACAACAGCTCAGTGCAAATCTGCTGGGGCCACCGGAGTCTGAGCAGCACTGACAGCCCTGCTCCGTGGGCGTGGGAGGAAAATCGCATGTGGCTCGTTGGAGGTGAAGCCACACAGTGAAAGGATAACATCAGTGCCTGTGGAAGAGTCTGCAGCTGGTAATGAAGCCCCTGCACAGTTCTTGGTGTTCTTCTCTGCTGCTCCTTGGACACATGGACTGGTGGGTGGCACAGCCTGTTCCTTGCCCTCGTAGGACACTCGATTCACTTGCTTTTCTTGGCAGGTTTTACAAGAAGCAACCCACGGTTTTGGGGAAGGGAGGGGATTCAGGAAACAGAGAAGGATATTGGAGTGATGTTGGAAGGGTCCAGACTGGAACATCAACATGAGCAGGGAAGGTTTCAATACAGGGCAGCCTGCCTGACAATTGTCTTTCAGGCAGTATATTTTGCAAAGGACTCTTTTCCTTTATTAGAGTTTGATGGCAAAAAGGAGTCAACCCTCAGGGCATGAAAAAAATCTCAATTTTTACCATTAAAAAACCATCCTGTAAGAAGATGATGTAATTATTTTGTTTTTTAATTAGGAGAAAAGTGGGTTCCAGTCAAGGATGCTAAAAATATTTTTTTTCCTATTTCTCTTTCATCTGACCCACTGCCCATGCAAGCTGCCAAACTTCTTCCCAGTTGGAATTTCCACTGTGGGCTCTGGTACCATGGGGAGCAACTTTCCATCCTGAACTCTGTGAAAGATGCAAAGGTTGTTATAGGGCCATCCCTGCTGAGTTTCAGTTGCTGGAAAAATCTCCACGAGTGAGCTCATTTTCTGTGCCTGCTGATTGATCACTTTGCCAAGGGACTCGTTGCCATGTGCTGGTGGAAAGGTTGAATTTCTCCCTTGCACAGCCTTCATGCACTGGTCAGGTTGCAATCTTGATGCTTCCTCTGTGCTCTCTGTAATGAGAGGTTTCTGCAAATATCCTCTTAATTTCTGCAGTTGCAATATTTGAAGATTATTTCCCTGGTCTTTTCTAATCTGCCTCCATGCAGTTTTCCCCCCCACAGGCTTGACTGTATATTTGTTTATTCATCTCTTCTCTGCAGATTGTTGGGTGTACTTTTAAGCATCAGTTGGGAAATGCTGGGAGTTTTTTAGTGTAGCTATAGAAAAGCAGAGCAATTACGCTGAGGAAACTGTGTTACAACATTATCAGGTACTCTGCCCTTTAAAATTCAGTCTGAAGGAGCTGCCCCAGCTCCAGGGAGGGATAAAGACACTAAAAGTGGCCTGCCCTTCTCAACAACCTAATCTTTTAGCCTGGCTTCTTAATGAAATGTGGTTGATTAGCACATGCTCTCTGCTCAGAGGGAAGAATGGGGACAGGGATGCAGGTGGAACAGCCTGCTTATCTGGGTATTTTTAATAATTGTCAGCCTATACTTCCACCTTGATTTAACAGAAGGGTGGAAGGCTCCACAATATCAGGAACATTCAGGCTTTGTGCAAAAGGATGACACTTGTAGACAAGAGAAAACCTATTGATGCCTCCTTCAAATAAATGGATCAGTGCAATCCATACAATAGTCCTTGATTTGCAGCCATAGATCCTTAGGAAATCTTCCTTCCTTGCCTCTGTTGGGCATGAGAATACACAAAATTTCAGGGTTTATTTGGCACAATATTTATTTCCACCCCCAGTTTGGGGTTCATGGACCAGTGAGGCACGTCCTCAGCTGGCTGCAGTGGCAGAGCAGTCCCTGGCAACCAGGAAAGGCTGCTGGTTCTTAATTCCCACTTCCCTCCTCATGCCAGCAGCTAAACAACCAGTAAGAGAGGAGATGACCCAAAGAAGTTTCCTGCACCACCACTACAATTCATTTCGGGGCTGTTATGGTTTTGTTGCATTTACTTTGCAGTAGCATTATTATTGTTATTGTTATTATATTATTACTGCTATTCCTATTATTACTGTGGCAATCTGGGTGAACTGAGTGTTGTCTTATCCAGAAGGCAAAGGAGAGCACTGAGACACAGTGGTGGGTAAAGATGCAGGGAGGGGAAAAGCAGCCTGGGTTTCACTTCTGCTTCCTTAGGTTTCTCCCAAGGAGCCAAATGCAGATTCCTGGGGCACTGAGGAATGCTGAGCTGCAGGATAATGGCTGATGGCACAGCCTGCTACCACGAGCAGGCTGAGAAGTGAAACTGCCCCTGTGGTGACGCTTGACTTCTTGCTCATCCTCCTTTTAATATCCTTTTCCTTCCTTCCCTCTCCCAGCAGGACATGCAGAGATGTTCTTTGGGCAGGAGTGACATCTCTCTGCTCCCATCAGCTGCAGGACCTGACCCACAGGAAGGGTCAAAAGCCCTGAGTGCCCCACTGAGGCTCTGCCTGCTGTTTCCATGCACGATCCTGCCCCAGTAATGCTCATAATAACAAAAGGTCTCAAATTATTCTATCTGCTAGAGAGGACACTCCCCTTCTCTCTGCTGAAGCTCTGTGACACCAGATGCTCTCCTGCAGAGTGCCCATCACTGAAGCAGCTTGTTAGTGGGAGTGTAAATGTCACTGCTCGTCTCCCGCAGCACAGAGCCCTGACGTGCGGGGAAGATTGGCAGGTGAAAAGAGAAAGAAAAACCCATCTTCCCAAAAGAAAACCCCATCTTCCCAGCCTTGTTGCTGCAGCAACCAGGCACCTTCCTCTCTGTTACTCCCAAGCATGGCACTGTGTCCATCATCCCCTTTGTCATTATTTAGTCCTTGTTGGCTGGCAGGCATTAGGGCCAAAATTGTCCATTTTCCAGCAGGACTGGTCCCTTCTGTCCCCCAGTGTGAGCAGAGCCCATTGGCAGCACAGGGTGATGGCACCTTGAGTTGTTGCAGTCTCCAGAAGATGAACTGTCCATAGAGCAGGTGGCAGCTCTGGAAGTTGAGCTTTTACCCCAAAAGCTGTGCAGAATTTAGTGGGTTAAGGCTGAAGCTCAGCAATGAAAGACATAGCACTGGCCATTGTCTCAGAGTGCTGCCAGGGGATGTGCAGGAGCACATGGATGGCTGGGGATGAGGCTTCTCAGCATAAGACACCTTTGATTTGAAAACCTACCAATTTCCTGCAAAGCCAGGCCAAGGCACAAGCAGGATTTGTTCCTTTTAACAAAAACAAAATTCTTGCATTAGAGAAGAGGATTGGGAAATGTGTGTCTTTGATAAATGTCTTTTAATTGCATGACACACCTGGGTGCCCCTGAAAGCAGCTTGACATCCTGGTCTAGGAAAAGACTTCCTTTCTCCCAATGTCTTACAAAAGCCCTAGGAATCACATCCATCTGCCACAAAATTTAGAGTACCCTTACATTTCAACAACACAAGGCATCCCTTGCAAGCCCATTTCATAGCCTGCAAAAAGTCCATCCTGTCCTTGTTTGCAAAATCAGGTCTTTCTAGGGAAGTGCTGTTACAGTGTCTGTCTCACTCCTGCTGTGGTGAGTAGAGGGGACTCAGAAAAGTTGGGAGACAGGATCAGGAATTGGTGGATGGTTTCTAGCTATGTGCAGTGTGGAGGTGAGTGTGTACAGAAAAACCCTGTGCCTGTGTGGAGGAGTGGCTGCTGCATGTTCAAGGTGGGAACCAGAGCAGCAGGGACACTGCTGCCCAGTGCAGGACACTGCCTGGGATGTCCCACTGTCTGGCAGTGCAGCTGGGACCATGGATTGAACATCCAGCACCTTGTGGGATGCCATGACATATCCAAATATTCCACAAAGCATGAGTGTTTGCCACTGGAGTTTGAGTTCTGACCCACTAATGTATCTACTGTTTCCTCACAGGAATTTCTCTGGATGAAAAACTTGGTGGGCAATACATAGGAACAGATTAAAACCAGGATGCTCAGAAATCAGTACAGGCATGGAACATCATCTGGGACCAACAAAAATAAGCCTGGGAAACACCAGAAGTTTTGCTAGTGTCTGGCTAAAAACCTTGGGTACAAACCTTACATCCAGCTAGGCTCTCACATCTCCTCATAAGCATTCATTTGTTATTCCGAAACTCCTCCAACTGCAAACTAAGCTAAGCTCAACAGTAGACAGAAATGGGGAGGTTTTATAATGGCTGCATGAGGAAAAATATGAAATAACCTCCAACCTCTCCAGCTTATCTCTGGACCAGCTCTGGCT
>VXBR01000174.1:625097-715097 GCA_013400215.1 Cisticola juncidis | reverse complement strand
GTGTTTACTCACAGACCCTGGGAAAGCTGACTTCTGTTTTATGGAACTTTAATGTCAATTTGACTGCTTTGAAGAACTTGTTCTCACATATCACCATCTCAAAAACCTCTCTAGTCCCTGAGTCCGGACCTACAGGGAATTTCTTGGGTTTTAATTTCTTGGGTTTTCTTTACCCTGTTTTGGATAATTTGGATTTTCTCCCTCTTTATGATCACTTGTCCAGCAGTGGAGAAGATCTCCTTCTGGGCAAATGGGTGCCACCCTTCTGCAGCAGGGTGATCATCTCATGTCAGGCAGGATCACAGCTTGGACTCGCTGGTGTTGAAAGGTGAAATCTCTGCCCTCCCATTACTGCCCTTCTCAGACATGCCTAAGTTTTAACGTCTGGAGGCCAAAGGATATTCAAAACCACATTCACCTAGGAGGAAGAAGAAATTTCTTCTAGCAGTCCAAGAGACCAAACTGATCTTCTAAAAGGGCTGTTGGCACCTACTACCACATGTAGAATTATTTCTGGATTATCAACCTTGTTTTGATGCATTTGTAGCAACATCTTGGCATTGTTTGCCCATGTAGAAGCAAGAAAAATACATTGTGAAAGCTCCTGTAGTTTCTCTCCATGATTCTTTCCTAACCAGCTATCCTAAACACAGGAAAACTGGTCTAGCTACACTGCCCAGCTTCTAAAACACATTTGATACACACCAGACCTGGGTGTCACTCAAACCTCCTGCAGTCCTGGCTCAGAGCTTTTACTCTGTGGATGGAAGTGAGTGAAGATGGAGACTGAGTGAGAGACAGGATGACCGTGCTGGACAGACACCTCATGAATGTCACCTTGCTCAGGGCATCCTCTCATGTGCAGGACCCCAGGGGGAAAACAGACACTACATGAGGACTGTAGGGAACTACTGAGATTAAAACAATTGAAACAACAGGAACAAAACAGACACAATGGACAAAAAATGGACAGGAACTGTTCCAAAGAAACACCATCAGATGGAAAATCAAGCATTTCTCCTTTGCCATTAGGCCCATAAGAAATTTGTTCTACATGCAGCCAGGATGAAAAAGAGGAAACAGAAAGAAATGTTAGAAATTTTTGGAGTCATGCCTAGCAGAGGGATGTTTGGAGTTGCAAAAGTAAAATGATTGATGTGATTTTCTTTCTTGTGGTTTATTTTTCTTAGAAGTATGAAAAATGGCTCTTTCACATGCCAAAAATTACAACACGGGTAAGATGTTCCTGTTTGTTTGTTTTTATAATATTGAAATTAGGATCCAAGATTGGTGTTTAAATAAATAATTAATTAAATAGAATCAGCCCTGCATCCTAATTTCCATATTTGCAAGACTGAAAACAAACACTGGAAAGTGTGCAACAGAAAGCATCTCAGATCTGTGAGAATATGTCCACCTTGAGCTGGAGGAACCTGAGTCATTTCAGAGCCTGAACTGCACTGGATGCAAGAATTTCCTTCTGGACCACGTGCACTGGTGGTGCAGGGTGTCACCTGCAGGGGGTCACATCAGCTTCTCTAAAGATACTGCTGATATGGGAAGTGCTGAATTGAGTGTGAGCTGACCTAAGAACTGCAGTAATCAAAATCCTTGGGTCTTGTCCACTACCAGTTATTACACCTTTGAATCTTTGGGCTGGCTTTGGCTTGGGCACTGTGTGACCAGATAGATCCTTCTGCAAATGGCCACCTGGTAATAATCTGGTAGGGTAAAAAGGAAACTTTAATTCAAACATTAAAAGAAATGTTTCTAGAAATCCAGAGATCATGGATTAAATGTCACTGGATTGGGTTAGGTTAGCAAACAACTACAAGGCCACACATAGACCTCTGGTCAATATTCCTTCATTAATAAATAATTCAGTAATTAATTTGATACATCAGAGGATCATTCTGATTACTTAACACTACAGAACCTGAGATCTAATGGTTTGGCAATCTATGGTACCAAATCAATGATTTGTTTGGTAATCTAATGGTTCACTAAACCATTGCAACTCATGTTCCTCATGACTGTAATGTGAGGAATTGACATGGCTACTGCCAAAAGGAACCACACTTCTGACATGTCCAAGATCACAACACCAGTCTGGGACTGTGGCAATGCTGTTCTGAGCAGGTCAGTTTTTGTGATGGATGCTCATGTCCAGGAGGGCAGCTGTATGCAGTGCCCAGGCTGTGCTACTAACTCAGGCCTGGGTTTGTGCTCTTAAAGAGTTCTTCTTTTTAAAGGAAGGTCTCTGAAGATACCTCACAGGCCAGTAGGCAAAGGCATGTGGCAGCTGCAGGTCTGGGCTCAGAAATGCAGTGTTTGTACCCTTTTGGACTTGCTGTAAATTTGGTGCTTGCTAGGATATGAATTGACTCAGGGAATGAAAATGCCCACCCTTTGCAGGGTTTTTCAAAATGGACTTCCCACCTCTTCCAGCCAGCATTTCATTTTAGGAATCAAAATGCTTTCCCCATGAGAACTCCCTCTACAAGCATGGATCCAAGGCAGGGTAATCCCATACTCTGCAAAGCTGTGCAGTTCACATGGCACAGGATGAGCGTCCCTTCCGGATAAAGCTCTGTGAAACCAATGGTTACACCACAGCCGCCCCCTGCCATCACCTCATACAGCAGACACATTCATAGCCAGTGGATCAGCCAGGATCCCGTTTCCAAATGCAGGGCTTGAAGGATTAGACACTCCCATTGCTGCTCAGTGGGCACAGGGCATTTTACTTCCCTGCACACCCCGCTGAGTGGTCACACCCCTTTCCCTCCTCCTCCCCCACCTCCTTGCCCCAAGCTGTCATGATTAACATGGCAATGGAGATTGGACTGTGTGCACACATTGATTTGCTGGGTGGTTTGGCAAAAGGAAGCAAATCCAAGCTACTTACCTGAGCGCAGACCCCTTTGGCGTTGCAATGCCATAGCCTTTGGAGTCCAAGTTACCTCCCACCTTCATGGTGTCGCAGGGCTTCCTCTGCTCGATGTACTCGTTCATGGTGGACTCCAAGAGGTATGCATACTTCCCTTTGGACTTCCTCACACGGATCATCCCCTCTTCCGTCGTCCTCACAAAAACGGAGGGCTCGGCTGACTTCATGTACGTCCACATCTTCTCAAACACTGCTATTTTGGACCGCTGCGTAGGACAGCAGAAACCCAACACAGGCGTTAGCAGAGGTTTGGGTGCCCCTGAGATTTCCAGCTTGGACTGGGCACACACCCACACATCAAACTGGCCAAGGAAGCAAAAGGGGCAACAGGATGTTACCATTCACCACCCAGATCAATCCCTGATTTTCTGGCCCGTATTTGTGAACGGAGGGATTTCGCAGATCAAACAAAGGGCAAACCAAGCTGGAAATCTGGAGATGGTTTCATTTGGAGTTGCTCAGAGAAGCTCCTCGGTAATGTGGGGAAGCACATGGATATTCCATATTTGTGTTCACAACTACAGAATATCACAGGCACTGAAGTCACTGCCAGTCTCCTGGCAGGCTGTAACACAGTGAGGGGAAGCAAAAGTGAAAAACACCCAGACCTGAGCTGAGGATGAGGATGGACCTGGAGGACTTGTCAAACAACAAGCTAACAAAAACATTTGCAATAAAATTTCCTTTTTACCCTAAAAAATTCTTTAGTGGAGCCAGCTTCCAGGGTGCCATAGGCGATTTCTGTCTGCTTGGCCAAGTCCTCTGCGCTCTCGATGGGAGACACCATCCTCTCCACGGTGAGGAAGGCAGCCAGGTTAGCTGTGTAGGAGGAGATGATGATCAAGGTGAAGAACCACCAGACGCCACCCACTATGCGGCCGGAGAGAGACCTGGGCACAGAGAGGAGAGTCAGACAGGGGCAGGGGGAAGGTCTTAAAGGTGCACTTGCTCTTGCAGACCCATCCTTTATGTGGCCATTTACCCAAAGTCACACTCTCCAGCCTCTTCCAAGGAAGCCAGATGTCTGTCTCAGCTCCTAATTTACTTTTAAAGGTGTCAATGAAATTAGAGTGAGGATTAAAAAGTTCACAGTGAAAAAAAATTTAGCGATAAACTGAGAGAATTTGCTTTGATTTTCAATTCCTTTCAGAGTACAATATTAATAATAAGGCATGGAGATAATTATGAGAAAGTCTAGCTGGGCAGGGGGCAATGCCCATCAGCAATGCTTCTGTCAAGGTCTCTGTTGTACCATGTACCCCTGGCAGGAAGGAGCAGCAGCATGGAACCAGACCAGACACACAGCCCAGCTGTGATCTTTTGCTGAGCTCCTCCATCACCTGAAGTTTAAAAAAACAACCTCTGTGTTTTTGTGTAAGACATATTGAAGCTCAGAGAGGAGTTATGGTCTTAATGAATAATTTGCCTACTGACATTCTCTCTTTTGTATTCAGCAGATGGTTAGACAAGATGTTCATAATAATGCTTTAAAATCTAGGTGGTTTGTACTGTCTGCAATCAAATAGCCAATTAACTGTAACCATTCGGTAGCTATAGAGGCAAGTAAGTCAAGCAGGCATTAATATTAAAATCTTTTCAAATAATTTTTAAGACTGGAAGATGATTTTAGAATGATGTAAGCATTCAGGCATTCTGTCTAAATTATTTATATGCTCCTTCTCTAGATGCAGAGCACTGTCCCACACAGAAGGGAACACACAATACTGTTTGATAAAGCCAGACAACCTGAGTGAGGAGGACCTGCCTGTGAGAAATACCATTTATTTCTCCACGGTGGACCATGTTTCAGCATTGTCTTTCTGCTGATCTGAGTCACCCAGCAGAAATATGGTTTATGGGATGGTAACAGAGATATCCCAGTCCAGAGAAGGGCTAAAGTTAGGTGAGATAAATGTGACCATCTTGCATCCCATCTGCAGAGAACACTCAGCCTGCAGGACTGTCAGCACATACAGCTGAACCATTTGTTTCACATTTGGAGAGGGACTGGGGAGGGAGGCAGCTATAGATTCAACTCACACATCTTCAGATTGATGAGGAAGAGGAAGAAAATTAGTCTGGATGATGTGTGCTCAGGGAAGGAAGCGCTCAGAAAAGGCACAGAGGCATTAAACAAAAGTAACCAGATAATGTCAAATACAACAATCTCTGCTGATGAAGGCCACTTTGAGCTGGCAAAATCCATTTGCATGGCAAATAATCACATTCATCTCCAGCTGCAAATTATACAGCCTTTCCTTGCTGATGAAGCTGGGATATTTCTGCGAGTGATTTCGATCCCTTCAGCTGCACTCAGCCACATTCTGCCTCAGACCCTCCACGTCCCGGTGAGATTCACCCCCAGCTGATCCCAGGGGCTGCCTGCCCTCAGCTGCACATGGCTCATGATTCCCAGCTTCCCACCTGGTACTGACATGGAAAAGGAGCTTTGGGGTGTCGAGCCTGCAAGGTAACAGGGAGCACTGGGGGAAGAGGGAGAAGGGGCTGTTTCTTCCCCCAGGGATGCAGAAGGATCCAGGCAGGATTCCTGTGTCCATCATGGACTGGCTTCAGCTGGGCTGTCTCTGCTGCTGGTGCTGGTCATGGCATGAGGAGGACTGTGCTCACTCTCACAGACTGTGGGGAAAGGAGAGGAGCTCAGCAGCTTGCCCGGGCTGCCAGCATGTGTGTGTGTGTGAGGTTTTATTGCTGACACTGCTGGTGGGCAGCGTTTGCCCTCCTTGCTGGGTTAACTTGGAGCTGGAAGCTGTGAACAAAAACTGCTGAAATGCACAGCAGAGGAAACAGCCCATGAGACCTACAGGACACAACCCTTCTCTCTGGGCAGCATTTGGCACAAGGGACAGCTGGCCAGTGATGGAGAATCTGGGAGGACAGAGCAGTTCAATAAAGAATGTACAACTAGTCATGATAAACATCACACAAGCAGGTTTGATCCCATGTGACAGCCCCAGGGCTCAGGAGCAGTGGACACAGGTTGAACAAATTGGGTTTCTCTTGTCTGTTTAGACTGAGCCAATGCCTGCCTGCCATGGCGAGTGCTTGCAAAGGCAATCTCTGTTACCACCTTGTTGTGCTGCTTCTGTAGACCCAGCAGACAAACAGCAGTGCCTCCACCACGGGACACATTTGCAAAATGCCTTTGTAATTCAGGAGATAATGTCTGATTTCTGACATTAGTGACTTCAACACTAGGGAGCTAAAAGCCTGGTCAGAAACCAGTGGGACTTAGAATTATGTTTATGTTTTAGTAAGAGCAGTCACAGAGGAGCAGATACATCTTGTATTTTGAAGTTACTGTGAGGTTTTGAAAGTCTTGTTCTGGTGCTAGGTAACAAAAAATGACCTTGCACTTGACTAACAGAAATGTTCTGCAGCTTGAGCCCTGGCTCAGGTTCTTTTCTCTTCACTAATGGGGTGAATTTCTCTTCACTGTGGGGTTTAAATCTTCTTGCATGAGGACGTGTCCCTGTACCTGCTCAAGCATAACACGAAGGAATCAGCTCCCTGCTGTGTGGAAAGGAGTCAGTAGCTCAGCCTCCTGCAGAGCTAAGGTGAGACTGAGCACCCTGGTTAGGACTTCAGAGATGTGCTGAGGATCAGATATTTGGATCTGTCTATTTGACCTCTGGATTAATTCATGTTTGTTACCATCATAATCCTTGCAAATAGCAGGGTCTAAAAAATTTGGACTAAAATAAGCAAGAGTAAGAGTGTAAGAGACTTTCATGAATGGGGTGTAAAAAGGGGTAAAATATCTAAATAGAACAGACTGTACTTTTTTTTTTTTTTTTTTAACCCGTGTTATTTCTTCTGAACTAGGCTCTTCTTTCCTACACAATCCAAACTAAGATATTTTGATTTCTTGGTCTATCCCAGCCTGTGCTGTGTGAAATAACACACATCCCCCCACCCTTCTCCCTGGCTTGGGATCCTGACTGTGCCTCCAGAACTGGCAAGAACAGGATGCTCCTTTCCATCATTACCCTTGCAGGAGTAAGTAGTAAATACTCTGCCCTCATTATCCACACTGCACAATCTACTTAAAATTCAAGCTGGCTGGGAACCAAGATTCCGGGACCGTGGAAAACTCTGAAATTGTAAATAAAACCTTAATATTCTCATTTGGAATGCAAAGATAACAGTTGCAAATGTCCTCTAAAAGTAGCACTCTGAAAAATGGTTGTTTGGAGTCTGTTCAAGCTTTGCTTTTTGCTAATAGTTATAGTTTAATTTCTGAAAGGCTAAATGGTTTAATTTTAACACGGTAAACAATTTTGCTTCTGCTTTCTCATTATAAATACTTTTCTTCCAGCTTTTACAGTACATTACATCCTTACCTACTGCATATATAATTTAAAAGATAATTCTGAAATGTGCTATTTTAAATCTGCCCAATAAAAATACTGCAGATGGCCAAGATGAAAGTAACAATTTTGATTTTTTTTACTTACACAACTTTTAAAAATCCTTTCCTTGAAAAAGTAACTGCATTTTGCCAGTGGAACACAGAAAGGAATTGTAATTTCCCCTTGTTCCTATGAAGAGATTTGTTCTAATGTTTTAGCCTTAGCATTGATGGATTCGTACAGAAATAGAAAATCATGCATCTATAATCTCATTTCTTAAAACAAAATGCAATCCTTGATGAAACAATTTTCTCTTTGATCTTATCCCTCATGGAAGGTAGGAAAAGCCAGCAGGAGTTTGCCTCTGCTTTGCCATCTATTAGAAGAGAACAATACATTCTTGCAAAAAGATATTAACAAGATCATCAGAAAATATACAGAGTAAACCTCGTTGGAAAACTGTTCAAGGACCATCTCAGTTCTCTCCCACTTCTCCCTTCCCCCTCCCCAAATCCTTATGGAGAATTACACCTAAACTGACAGTGCTTTAATTAGAAGTGCAAATCTGGGATCCTGAAGCCATAGTTGCTTTGGGAGGATTTCCCAGATTTGCTGTTAAATTCAAGTCTAATAAAGGCTCACTTGCTCAACTGACATATTTGTCACTGAATGAATTTATGCAAAACTGTTGAAAGAAAAGCTCTTCTATGCTTGTGTTACTGATTGTGGGTCAAACCCACTTCTGGTCTTCTACCCACACAGCCTCTGATCTCCGACACCACTCTGTGCATTTGATACTGATCTAGACAATTCCATGGTTCTAGCTGAAATCTGACTCCATAGTGGATTAATTGTGAACGTTTTGCACCAGATTTGCTCTTATTTTAAGCAAATTTTCAGTATTAAACTCAGTCAGTGTAAAGAGCTTTGCTTTTCCTCTGTGTCACAGACCATCTGGCATGGTTGGTCTCACCATTTTATCCCTGTTCCTGACACAAACCCCAGATTTGCTCAAAAGGCAAAGGAAGAAATTCATTGTGGGGTTGTGGAGCTGGGATCAGCTCTGGGTGCATCCATCAAGTACAGACTGCAGAGCTTTTATCCTCTTACTCTGCTGTGCCATGGAGCATTTTGAATGAGCTCAAAATTGTTTGCCACAAAGTTTGAGGGATTATAATGCAAGTTTCTCTGTTCATGCTGAATTACTAATTTTCTTGCCATATGAGTTTGCTTTTACTTATTATTGAATCCTACTTGTGGTACAAGAGTCTGGAGTCCTGACTGCTGTGCTGGGTTTTAACATGCAGTATCAGGAAAGCCCTTACAAATACAGAAGTAAGAATGTTTTCCACTGATATACTCATTTACCTCTGCCAGGGGTACAAATTCTTTGTTCATCTCCCACAGCTTTTCTACAGAGCCAAGAGCTGCATATTTTGGATTTTGGTTCCCTGTGGGTAACACTGACCAGGGAGAAAGGGTAAGGAGGCTGAGGGTGCACAGGAACTGGGAGTCCCATGCTGGCTCTGTCCTGGTTTTCTTTCTCTAATTCTTGTTAAAAAGAAAAGGAAAAAAAAAAAAAACCAAAAAAACAGGGCTTCTTAACTTTTGTATATGGGCTGGAGATCTGCTCTTGTGATTTCAGGCATACCCTGCCAGTCCATCTGACCCCCAAAGCCAACGTGCTGGAAGGAGGCAGTTTGGATTATGGAATCCTAGCAGAACTGCCTTAGGAAGGGGCCTTGTGGATGCTCACGGTGTAAATATTGCATCAGCTCAATGTGATCTCTGCCAATGCACAGAATCTCCCAGATTCAACGGGGGGATGTATATCTGTGAGGTGTTAATTATAAATACATGGTTTATTTACTGTTTCTTTCTGCTTAAGCTAATGGCTTTGGACAGCAGTGTATGCTCCCTCTCCTACTGTTTCATCTCTTCTTTAGCAGAATATGTTGGCACTTTTTTCCCCTTCAATTTCCCTTTAATGGGCAAAACCTCATTCTAAAATGAGTTTTCCTGCTTAGTCAGAAATGCATCATGCCACTTGTGGCTCTCCAGTCATTGGGCCTTGGATTACTGCAGTGCTAAGTATAAGCATGACTGCATGGAGCGGCTTCGTGCTGCTTTCCAGACATTCACTTAGCATTTTGACAGGCAAGAGGTGCCTGAGCCTAATCAGAGGACCAGTATCCAGGAGCTGTGTTTTTCTGCTTTCTGGGAAGCCCTGCTACTTTATGGCATCCTGGATAGCTTACTTCATCTCTCTAATTCAGTTCCCAGCTGTGGGAGAAGAGAATGAATCACATTTATGAACCTGTCCTGGCTGGGTGGCCTGAAGCATTGGCCACCAGGTGGAATTTACCTCTGAGCTGCTGCTTTGCCCAATTCCCCCTCCTGAGACCCTCAGTCCCAACAGGCAGAGGCAGCAACAAATGGGCCCAGCCATGCAGGGGGTGATGTGTGCACTCCACAGCACTTTGCAGGCTGTGCCTTTCTGTGTCCTCAGCTGATCCAAAACGGCTCCTGTGGATGCTCAAAAACACAACTCAGCTGCTCAACTAGTGGGGTGTTGGAAGCACCCACTAGATGCCAAGCAAACATGGACTGACATGGCCAGCAAGCCCTCTTCAACTTCAGCAGGACCCATAAAAATTCTCCAACAGAGCAGAATTGCAGGTCTGAGGTAAATCCTTCACTCGAGGGACCTGCCATCCCTGCACAGCATCCCTGGCTGCTGAAATGAGGTGTTTAACCCGAAAAATAATACAGGATAATACACTCAGCTCCTCCAGAGGGCAGCTAAAAACAGTACAAATGCAGGGCCAGGACAGAGGGATGAGGTGGAACCCTAAGGAAAAATAAGAGTGCAGCTAAAAGGCAGAGAGGTAGACCTGGAGACAGGCACCATCTCCTCTGAATTACAGGCAAGGATGCCTCTCCCTGTGGCAGACAGGGTGGTTTAAGGGATGAATGTTTAGCTAGTGATTTGCTGAGAAACTCGTGGTAATTTTGGGCTGCTCAGCAGCTCCAGAGAAAGGCAAAGTCATCCCTCTTCTGCTGTTTTTCCAGTTATCACTACAAGGAATGAAACCCCAACTCTTCTGACACCTTTGAGCAAGAATTTCACTGCAAAAAAAGGCTCTTCATGTATTTTTCTCACTCTGGTGACATTTGTTCACTTTGCTGAGAAAAACTCACAAAGTGATAAGCATAAAAATTTTGTCAGAAGCAGTTGCTGGAGAGCCCCAGGAGATTCATTATTTGGGAACTTCCTCAACCTGAGGTGGCCCCAAATTTAACAGCACTCATCCTTCTTTTTGAACAACAGCCTATTGTGCCAATGTTCTTTACTGAGTTGCTGGACTCCATATGGTCTCCACAGTCTCTTCTTCAAAGTCTACTTGATCAAAAAGCTTTTTTTCTTCCCAAAAGATCTAATATGTTTTGGATTACATGCCATCAGTTCTTCATTTTTCCAAGATCCTCTTTAGCCATCTACATTTGCTCACACAAGAGCTCCATTTCTGAGTCTTCTGGGCAATAATACTACAATAACCTAGTTCAGATTTCTTCCAAGGTATCTTGCCTTGTTTATTTTGCTTTATCTTTTTTTCCTGTCTTTTGTCAGATTTCCCAGTCTGATGAGAAAAAGGCTTTTCTCTGGAAGGAGAGTATTTTCTGCACAGCAAGATATTCACTCTGACAATATCTCCAAATATTCCCTTCATTTTCTCTCTCATTTCTAATTTAAAATGTGATTCCTCACCAAGATCATACAAGTTGGACTTTCTCTAGTTTCAGTTTTGAGCCTTTCTTTTTTGTATGGGCACATGCTATATCTCTTGTAGAAGTGGTGAGGAATGAATCTGCTCTCCCCAGACAGTGTTTTTAGAAGAGTTTTATGTGCACAGGTGTGCCTGTCTTTTAACATTAAAACTCCCAAACTGTGAAGGGAAAACATGTTCAGTGTTTCTGCTGCCCCTATTCCACCTGCTAAGATCCATTTGGTGATTTTTAAATTTTTTTTAAAACTTCAGAAGCATTGCTGAGGTGAAATCTGCCCCCTCCCTCTGTTTTCCTCTCTGCAGCCTGAGATTTTGCTTCTTATTGCAAGCTTCAAGAAATGAGAGGAGAGAAAATTCCTCCTATGGGAGAGCATCCTGTGCACTTGGCTCCTGCAGCTGCACCCTCGTGGACTCTTCACCACCTCTCACACCTATACACAGGGTACAAGTGCTTATTTTATTGCCTTTTCCTTTCACCATATGAGGACTCATCTCCTTCCTTTCCACTCTGTTCACACACTCTCCTTCTATTACTCCTCATCAGACTGAGTTGGGAGAATTCATTAGTGTATAAAACATGCTTTGAAGTTGTCCAAATAACGGTGATGTAACACTTTTGCACTTCTATAGACTCTTTTATCTGAAGATCAAAGTAGTAAGTTATGATTACCATGATTGGATTATTGCTGCTTAGCCTTTGGATCTGAGGGTAAGCAGCAGCTCTTCTGGGCAGGCACTAATCAGAATTACTGCATGATTTTATTAAATAGATTGAATGCCATCAAGTGTGCTGCTGCTGTTAAGGAAAGGGCTGCATGCACGGGCTGTGTGCCCTTTCCTGCCCTCTGAGCATTTGAATCAGCTGCTCTCCAGCTGCTCCTTTAATCCATGTGAAAATGGAAGGAAGACCAAGAGGGCATGGAGGACTGCAGAGGTGACACCACGCTCTGCCCTCTCCAGATCCAGACCCTGCCAAGCACACAAGGATTTTTGCCCCAATTTCTTAGCAGGACCCACATTTTGTTCTTCCCAGTTGCTTGGCTTCCTCAAACCTTTCACAATGCACAGAATCTCTGTCCTATTTCAACAAATTTCTCTTTACCTGCTCACCAATTTGGGGTGTTACAATAAATGAACACATTCCTGAATTTTTCATGAAAAGGGGGTATGGTGCTTCCCCCATTACAAGGACAAGTAGCTGGGGTGAAATCTGAGACAAAAGCAGAATAGGTCCAATAAATGTCAAATTCCATTGGAAAAGGACAGAAGGCAGAGCTCTGAGCCTCCCAGTGGAAGGCCAGCTGTGGGGGTGATACCAGCAAAGAGCAGTTGTGGATGCTTTTTGTGTTTTGTGAGCCAGAGCAATTTGAATCAAGGAGTTCAAAGCTCACTGGAATGTGTATCCAGTGAGTGTGCACATGATACCTCAGTGCTGATAAAAGTAATGTACAGCATATGGAAGAGTTATTTCAGCAGGGCTTCCCTGTGAAAAACATGCTCAGGGCTTCCCATCTTAGCTACAATATTTTTTTGGAGTGCCAACATTAAAGCAGTGTGTGACAGGCAGCCTTGCAGAGGACACCACCTGAGGGAGGTGGAGGCCCTTCAGCTCCTCACAACCCTCATTCTTTGACAAAAACACTTGGCAGTCAACCTGTTAGAGAGACACAACCATGCACAGTCCTGACTGCAGACCCCAGCTGAGCTGACTGCTCAGGAACAACTCATTATTGAGAGGAAAGGAAATGGAATAAAGTCTGCTTCTCTCATTGCCTGAAAATCAGCAAGTCTGAGTAGAGCATAACAGGGTGTCCCTGGAGGCTCTGAGAGTCTCCTGCTGCAGTCACAGAGGAGGCTGTGTCAGAAGGCAGCTCTGTAAATCCCAGTGCTCCTCACCATCCTGAGTCAGTGCCCAGCATCAGAAACACAAACAGCACCTTCCAGTTCCATGTCACAGAACACAGAATGGTGTGGGTTGAAAGGGATCTTAAAGTTCATTTCATTCCAACCCCCTGCCATGGGACACCTTTCACAGGTTGCTCCAAGCCCCATCCAACCTGTCCTTGGACACTTCCAGGGGTGGGGCAGTCACAGCTTCTCTGGGCAACCTCGCCAGGGCCTCACCATCCTCACAGGGAAGAATTTCTTCCTAATATCTATTCCAAATCTACGATCTTTCAGATAAAACTTCCCAAGACATTAAAAAACGGGAAATGCACTTTACCCCCTGCTATTTTCAACTTTGTTTTCAACGAAAAACATGAGAAACATTTATTTAGTACTGAAGAAAGAAATTGCAGAAGTATTTTTAGGCTAATATATCTGCTTTTAGATGAAGTGTTTGATGGCTTATTTTAAACACAGCTGGTGGAACAATTAGTGAATCTGTCACTCAATGGGAGGAGTTTCAGCAAATTTCTTGCTGTCCCCCAGCAACCTCAGTGCTGAAGGCCCAAAGTCAGAGCTGTGGGAGAGTGATTAGATATTCCTGATAGGAAAGACAACCTGAGGAAGCAGCTTACAGGTCAGTGGAGGAAGCATTCATTACCTCTGCAGCATTTAGACATTTTCAGATGGCAGAGCACACAAATTCAACAGACTAATTTTTCCTTTACAGAAGAAATTACTTCTTTCCAACAATGCTCTCTCGGTTGGTTATTTCCTCCTTCTGAGTCCTCTATATCCTTCAGCATTTTCCCAAATGAAAAAAAAAAAGATAGCAAAGATGACTATTTTAAAAGAATTTCCATTTTCCCCTGGCTGCCACACTCTGGTTGCCATGGAAGTGCGCAGACTCCAAAGGGGACTGTTTAGTTGGATATTGTGCAATTTGTCAAGCTGTTCCTCTGTGAGTCACTTTCCATGGTTAAGTGCGTTTTAGAAATAAGTGTGGTCATCAGTTCCTGGTGATTTGCAAGTGCTGCTGTTACCCTGTGACCTGAATTTGCTCTCCCTGGACATAATTAACTCTGCCAGGTAGAGATAATTGCAACATCATTCGATACACTTTTATAAGGAGACTTTTCCAGAAGTCCAAGTCCTGATTTTCTTTCTTTTATTCTCAAAGAAAGTCAGCTCACCAGTTCAAGCAAGCCACCACAAATAAATGAACCTGAGTTTTGTCCCCACAGAATCATTAAGGTTTCAAAGCCCTCTGAGATCATCGAGTCCAACCATTACCACACCACTGCCATTAAAATTCTCCATTAAGACATGTCCCCAAGTGCCACATGCACACACATTTTGAACACTTCCAGAGATGACAATTCCACCACTTCCCTGGGCAGCCTGTTCCAATGCCTGATCACCATTCCAGTGAAGAATTTTTTCCTAAACTTTAATTTAAACCTCC
This sequence comes from Cisticola juncidis, assembly GCA_013400215.1. Lineage (NCBI taxonomy): Eukaryota > Metazoa > Chordata > Aves > Passeriformes > Cisticolidae > Cisticola > Cisticola juncidis. The sequence goes on along the minus strand of VXBR01000174.1, from coordinate 700,637 downwards.
CCTGTTGTGATTTGAGGCCATTTTCAAGGCAGATGCTTGGAGTGTCAGAGAAGACGCTTACTGAAATCAAGAAGAGTCATCAGATAAATACCCCTGCTCAGCCTTCTTTTCAGGAAGGAATTAAATTCCTTTTGATTACTAAATGCAGCTGGTTCTAATTTCTCTAAGGCTAAATTTTTAGCAAAATAAGTAAGTACCCTGCAAATATAAGTTTACGAAGATGGAACAGAAATAAATTCCTTGAAAAAAATCCAAATTGAACCTCTCACAAAAAAAAAAAAATTAAAAAAAAAAAAAAATTCCCCACAATATTTTTTGTTCTAATCAATTTCTGATTCAGATTTTGTCCCAAAGACTCAATAAAACTTTTTAGTATTGGGAAGATCTTGATGAAATTTAGAAGTGCTGCTGTCTTTCAAAATCAGAAGTCTCCTGTGACTTTGTTCAATTTGGCTAAAAAGGAATGTAAATAAACAGGAAAAAGAGCAGAGAAAAATGCTCAGCATTAATTACAGGTACATAATACCTTGTTTGCTCTTCCCCAGACAAACCACTCTGACAGAGAGCACAGAGAGTCTGAGGAGGAGAGCAGTGAGCACAAGAACAGTGTATGGATCAGCCAGACCACTGTTTCCATGTCATAAAAAACAAACAACCATGTCCACAAGATGCCTATAAATAATAGATTGTATCTATTGACTGCAGAGCAGCCACCATCCATCTCTCTCCTTCCTGCCTGGGAGTGCAGTCGTTCATCATCTCTGCCAGGAAACCTCCCTGCTCAGCCACGGTCACTGCTTGGCACAATCCCCTGCACCCTGCCAAGCCTCTGGCTCTGGACCCTGCAGTCAGTGAAGACCCTGGTAACTCTTCATCCCAAGCCAGCTGGAGGGGGGATTGTACCTTGTGCCCTGCCTCCTTCCACACGTGAGACCCCGCAGTCTTCAGGGCACTGGTGTGACCTGAGCATTCCCAGCAGTGTCCTGCCCTGCACAGAGGAGCACAGAGGCTCTCCCTGCTCATGCAGCCCTGCTGATGCTCCAAAACATCCCCTGTCCAGCCTGGCTCTCTCTCAGAAAAAAGCTTCATCCACCTTTTCACTCCCAGCACAGGCTGGCCACGACATCTCCAGCTCTGTTCTCAATGAGACACATTATTATGAGTGATTTCAAGCTCTGTTGTCCAGGTATCATGACATGATATCCTAGTGTGCATATGAGTGTGCATTTCCCTTCTACTCACAGTAGATTTTGATCTGAATTCAAAATATGAATTTATGTTTCAACAAAAAAGCAACACTCCAAGGCGTTAGGGCAATTTTTGGAGATGATTACTCAGTTCTCCTCTGGCAAGGCACAAAGGATGTCTGCATTCACCAGGTGATATTGTGTGATATTTATCCACCTGCCAAACCTGAGATGGGACAAGATTCCTACAGTCAACTCAGGTAAGAGTAACTGTCTATTCTATCTCATGGCATTTTCAAATGAAGAATAAATGCCTTTCTGGAAGATCTGTTTTAAACAAATGTATTTCATTTTAGTCAAACATAAATTTTCTGAGTCATATGAGGAGTAACTCAATTAAATTTAATAGTCTCCAATATACAAGAAGTCTCTTTTGGGCTTCAAACATATGAAGCAGCACATTTTGTGGTAACAAAAAAATAGTATATCAAGATAGGAAGTTGACAAGTAATGCTATTTTTCTCACTGCTTTTCCATCTTTTTCACAACAGTCAAATATTTATTTTGCAGAAAATGATGAAAAACATGAAAAATTCTGATGCCTTGTTTTGCTGCAGAGGAGGTTGGGAAGCCCAAGCATCCCCTCAGTCTTCTTCTCAAAGGCCTCAGGTGCACCCTAAGCAAGGAATGGCAGCAACGTGCTGGACTTGAGCAAGGTCCTACTCCCCTGCTGCTACACACTGTGGTTGTTTTAAGCTCTGAAGACAATTTATCAGATTACAGTTCTGATACTGAAAACGGTACCATGTGAGTCATATTTACTTCACATTTTTCTTTCTGCGGGCTCTCGCTATTGGCTGCGGGTTATTTATCACCTCTGATGCCTGCTCTGAGGAGCTCCTTTCTGGGTCTGTATTTCACCTTTAATGAGTGCTTCTGCAGTTTCATGACCGTTTTCTGAAGCTAAGGTGGCACTTTGCAAAGCCTGATGGTTTATGGTCCGCTTCAGCCCTCACTGGTTCCTGCCTGTCAGTGTGGAGCTGTGCACAGCTCTGAGCTGTTGCCTCTCCCTGACCCTGCTGGGTGTCAGTCTGTGCTTTGAAGGCTTTAAGGGCAACAACAGGGCTTCTCTCACATCAAGCAGGACAAATTAGTCCACGTGGTAGGGGCTGTTCCACACCCAGTGGGGCCAGTGGTCAGTGGTGGTGTGGAGGTGGATGCACACTCCAGTGGGAAATGTCCGAGAGCCCCCTTGGCTTGAAGCCATGCATTTACCATGGAACCATTCCTTTGTGGACTCAGAGGGATGGATTCCTTGCTCATCCTCATGTTTCAGCATCCAAAGGCACAACACAGACTGCCAGCAGCTCCAGCTGGGCCCCTCCATGACTGGTTACTGCCTGCCCTTTGGCACATTCACCCACTCAGTGCCTAGATATGAAGATTTCAGAGCTTCAGCTGTCCTCCTGCAAAGAGGCTATGAGCAGGTAACCCACAGCTCTGCACTCTGTTGGCCATCCACAGGTCACCAAATTCACAGTGTGTCTTTAAAGTCCTTGGTAGGTTGTCCCCAGTGTACTTAAAAGCGTGTTTAAAGCTTTGCCTAGTAAGACTGTCCTTAAAAAGGACAACACTTTCCTTCAAAAAGCAAATTTTTGTCTTTTTGGGCCATTGAAGTTCCCTGGGGACTGGTCTGAGACTGAGGAATGCACATTTGCAAGAGACAGTTATTTCTGCAGACCTCACCACCCGCTGTGCTGAGTGATGTGTCTGTGGTTTTGATCTTACTCCTTTTTTTAATGATAAATACATAGTGGCATATGCACTTAAAACAAGCATGCTCTGGGAAAAAAACAAAAACAAAACCTCCAGACAAATTTCCCGTGCTCCTTTCCAAAACAAAACTGAAATAAACAACTCAAAAAACCCTACAAAAACAAAATACACCCCTGCACTTGCTCCTTTCTGCTGGGGAGAGAATGACAGAACAGTTGTATAACAGAAGCTATTTATGTTGGTTAATGCATTACTGGGGAGATGCTGAGAGATAGTAGTGATAAGTTTAGAAGCAACTACATAGGAAATATATTAGAATAGAGCAGATATCCCCACCTGCCCACAGTGTCATTCTACCAAGTGTTCATTTCTAAGTGATGTGTCACAGAAATCCTGCACTGGGTTCGTGTGAAAAATACATGTGAAATATGGAGCGCGCTCAGAGCCTTTCTGCACAACAACATCCTACAGAAATTCTCACTCTTCTGCTTCCTCCTGGCTCTCACATCACACAGAAATGTCCCTCTCCCCTTACAACCATCTCGAGGAGCTGTACTCAGAGTACTGGGAGTTATAATAATTCCCATATTTAATTTATAAGTTTTTATCATCTTGCCAATAGTTGTATCAGTCAGAAACTGCTCATGTTCCACGGGAAAATATTTGTTTCAATGAAATTGTAATTTTCATTATCAGGATGATTAACTCAACCAACATTAAAATAACAATGATGGAATAATTCTCATTTTCCATTTCAAAGCAAAATAAAATCACACTTTGAAATGGTGACTCAAAGCATGTTATTTAGCTAGAGCAAATCTTGTTAGCTAAATCAAACCCACTGATCTTTCCCTGACACCTTTTATTAAAGATGTTACCAAATTTGCTATTCCTAAAAGCCTCAGCTTTTCACCTTTCCCTGCTCCTCCTTGGATCAGAAACCACCTATTGAAATGACCACAAAGGAAGACATTCCTTTCCTAAATTAGAATGATGATGACAAAAACAATAATGAGAATGAAAATCACAATAGACTGGTCCTAATGCACAAGGCTGATTACAAGACAGCAATAAAGTTAAAATTCCCTCTGCTGGGAAGACTTTCTGAATTCTCTGCCTGGCCTCCTACTAATCAATGATCAGATAATAAAACATATTCATAAAGGCTGTCACTATCAAAGTGCCCTGCAGGCTGTTATTTCCCTGCTATCACAAGCTCATTAACACTTGGATAAATTGGTATCTGATAGCCAAAAATCTGGTGCTCAGTCTTCCCTGCCATCCCAGGGGAGCTGTGCTGAGCTGCACGGAGTTATCTCCACTTGTCAAAGGAGCTGTGCCTCCTTCTCATCCCCTGAGCTTTGATGCCACCACAGCAGGCTGGAAACCAACCTCTGCCCACTGTCTTCAGCCACAAGATGGACATTTCTGGATGAAACTTCCTTTGAAGAGAAGGGAGACAAAGCCCCCAAAAGGAAGGAACAATTATCTAAATAAATCACGAGAGTCATTCAACAAAAAGTCCCTTTAGGGACACTCTGGATGTTGAGTCCTACTGAACTTTCAGGAAGTAGAACTATTGGCTGAAAAGGGAAGCAGGATGAAACTCGGTCTTTCTCTAACCTTTTTAAAGGCCAGTAACAATTAAGTCACTCATTGTGCTCCATAATGTTTGACACAGACCATATAACCTTTCACTGGGCACCTGCTCTATTATTTCTCTGTACATTGCTGGAAGATTTTATCTTCTCTATAATTCTAGAATCATCTTATTTCTACTAGCAACAAAATAAATGACCAACAAATCTTGATTGCAATTGGGTGGCTTTAGAAAAGCTTGTTATAATTTCTGTAAATTCCCTCAAAAGGCCTCCCCAAGAAAAATTTAAATGGTATTTTTGTGGTGTCAAGTTTGAGGTCCCAAGTTCACAGCTGTGAGACCTGTGAACCTCTGGATCCTTTCTGAGTCTGTATCTGATTTACAAAACTACATTTGGTGCAGGAAGGGAGGTCAAAGTAGAACCTGTTCAGCTTCAAAGCACGCAGAAAGATTAAACCACGCGAACTGGAGGAAGGTTCATTTGGAAAGGCAACCCACCTTGGAGAAATATCACATCCTTGCTGCATGAAAGCTCCTAGGGAGAACCAGAGGCTGTTGAATATCCCAAACTCGTTTGTCTGGTCGTTGGCTGGCTGCTCCCGTCCCTCCTCGAATTCCTCAGTGTGCCACTCGTAGGGGCTGAAGCGACTCACCAGGAAGAGGACCACGCTCACCCCAATGTAGGCAAAAACAATGCACATCCAGATCTCGTAGGCCAAAGGATCCAGAAAGGAAAAAACTCCTGGTTTGGACTTCTGAGGTTTTTTTATCATTATTGATATACCTAAACTCATGAACGGTTTGGAAAAGTCTATAACTTCTTCTCGAACCAGGGTGATGGTTAATGGTGCCACAGCCACATCCGCCCTCTGAAAAAGGAGACAGAAAAGAGATTTGCAGACTGGGAATAAAATTTATCTACTAAGTGCCATGTACAATCCTTTGATCTCTGTTTAACCTCGCGATCTCAAGAGAAATCAGACAAAACCAATTCCAAAAAAAAGTTTAAAAAGGCGAAGCCCATAATATTGGTGGATTATTTCCATTTTATTCCTACTGATTAGCAGATCTGTTTTGAAATCACAGCGCTTTCTTTTTGCAGCCACCCAGCTCTTCTCATCTGATTTATCCACTGATGTCACTGTCTGATGAAGATGATTTTCTCTAAAAGAGCTCTATCATCTACACATCAAAAGAGGCAAGGAAAGGCCAATCTCCTGAAAAAGGATGTCAGGATGTTTGCTTCCATCAGGAACTGTTTTTTGATTGCATAACTGATGCAGAAGAAGAGGAAAAGTGTTCCAGCAACACTGATATGCACTCTCCACTAATTTTGCAATCCATCTTGAAAATGGAGAGGGAAATGCATTGAAATGTCTGGCAGCATTTACAGTGGAGCTACCATCAGGAGACAGATCATCCCCTCTCCAACAGAGTCCCACATGGACTTGGGAACTGTTGCTGCCTGCATGATTTCCCTTGTAGGGAAAGGGAAATTAGACCCCTTTGTCTGAGGGATGACCTAAACAGAGTATGAACTACCTGACCAAACCAGGTTTAGAAGTGTAGGCTGCAGGTGTACATCTTTGATGATGGAAATGAGTGGCTGGACAGAAAGTAATCTCATCCTTCTATTCACCACTCATGTGCTGAGAGTTTGAAATCTTTTTCTTCTTTCATCCTGCCATTACCATGCAAATATAAAACGGAGCAAAATTTGGAGATTCTACCCATGGGAAAGCACGACCTTTCGATCCTTGTTCTTCTAAAAATGTAAAGAAAAGAGAACCTTGGAACCATCGAAAGGAAACACTTTGACATTTCCATAGGCACAGAACGTGCTGCCTCTCCCTAAATTAAAACATTTCACTCGGGCTGATTGTTTGAGCTGCAGTCCTCCGGGGAGAGCTCTGGCTGAGAGAGGGCAGGACTCAGCTCTGACTCGGGGTGAATGTGATAGCTAAATGCTGAGATCAGAACTCACTCCGTAGACGAGCTCGCCCACCATGCCGTTCCAGGTCTTGGTGTCGGGGTCCCGCGCGCCGTACTTGCCGTCGCGCACGATCTCCAGCCGGTAGTGGTAGCCCACGTGCTTGGCGATCTCGGCCGCCAGCTCCACGCAGTAGCCCTCGTACCTCTCGTTGCCCTCAAACTGGTTGGCATTTTTCTTGAGCATCACGTACGGGTCCTCCTGGCACACACACACACACACACAAGAGCAGCGTTGAGCCCTGCTCCTCGTTCCAGAGGAGTGGAGCAGCTTCTGGTCACCCTGCCAAGCTCTAGATTTGTGTTTCTGTGCCAAGGGACACAGCCAAGGCACCTTCTAGAAGGCACAAAATCTGATTTTTTTTAAATTGTGGCATATTCTTTTAATTTGTGCAGAATCTGTGTGCAGCTCCTGCAGTGATGGACCTGACGGGGGATGGAGCAGCTGGCAGGATCTGGGCAACAAACCAGTTCTGCAAGGGGTATTTAATGTATCTGAGCTGTGAATTTTTAAAGGCATGCCTGCTTCTGTGGGCAAAGGGAGAATCAATCTGCTGGACAGGAGAGAGCCTTAAAGTGTTTGACTCAAGTTTGGGTATTGTGTCTTCTCTGCAGACTCCCAGTAAGCAATCAACAAACAAATTAGTAATATTTCACATTTCTGCAGGGTAAGTGTATGCAATGACAAAATACATGATACCATACATTGTGGGGTACCTATTATTCCTTCATGATTATAGTGGAGATTTGCTTTTAAAGCAATGATTCAGCCTCTCTGAACAAAACAGCTTATCCTTCCTAAAACTGCAGCCCCCATTCTGTGGGATAAATACAAAGCATAGGTATAAATGTTCCTAATTTACCTGTGCTGATGCCTCTACTATCTTGTCATAATCTTTTGTGTTTTCTACACTTAAGCATGAGAGCTCTTTAATACCAACTTAATTAGCCACAGCAATTTGCAGATACCTTTATGGAGCTGGCAGGAAACAGTAAGTGCTATTATTATTGTTATTATTATTATTGCTATTATAAAAATGATACAATGCAAAGAAGGGCACACGAGTGGGAAGAGTGAGCCTGCACTTCAGGGAGGTGGAGGAGAGGGAGAGGTGGGATGGAAGCCATGGCACTTACCAGGATGGTTGTGACTATGTAGGTCCTGTTCTGCAGGCTCGTGGACTCGTTGCCACTTTGAGTATCTACAGCTATTGGGACCAGCTTCTCATCTTCATTCCAATAACCAATCTGCCCAATAAAAAAACAGGATTAATATGTCTTTGGAATATTAACCAAGATACAGTAACAGGGTCATCCAAGCCAGATCAGCCTTCTCTGCATGTTCATACCCAGCCAGAGATCTCCTCTCCTGATTTTTCATGTCTTTGGAAAGGGCACAGGGAAATTTCCTATCCCATTGTGCCTTCAACCTGAAAATAATAATGTGCACTATGTGCTACAGTAGCACAGTGCTTACCACAATGTACTGGTGATTATTGCCATTCCTACAACCAGAGTTCTCACTTTCCCTGTGTGACTTCCAAAAATTATTCTAATGGTGAGCTTGCGGCTGCAGTGTAGGTGCTAGAGGGTGATGAAAAACTTTCCTGCAGCTGAAAGCCTGACTGACTGACTCTTGGGACATCTTAAGAGAACAGAACAAAAAAAAACAAGTCAGAATCCACTCCTCCAGTCCTGTGTCAGTGTCAAAAAGTTTGAGGTTATGAATAAACTGAACATTTGTAAAGGGAAGAACTCTAAGGTTAAATTCTACTTAATAATAATCAGGGATTTGGACAGTTCTATCACTCCTTGCAGGTAAAGCAGAGTGCCAAAAAATATCTCTAGGAAGACTGTGGTTGAGGTTATCCACTTTGAGGGCTTGATTTTATAAGAGGTTTTCCATCACCTCATGTAAGTATGAAGCTGTCCCAGCTCTGCTCATATGAAAGGAATTTCTTATCACAGTAAATGGGAAAAGGTATTAACCAGGGCATGACCAGGAACCTGCTGATGGCAGATTAGAGATCATAACAGCTGAGGAGAAGAAAAATCTATGCAGGCTTCTAATCACTCTTCATTGCTTAGACATAAAGAATGGAAAGTGAGGAAAGAGCTTTCAAAGCTCTGCCCTAGGGCAACAAAAGTGGAGACATGGATGTTTGCTTTGCACCTCTAACCTGGTGGATCTAAAATACAATATGCATCATGGCAGTGATGCACATGTCTTCCAAACAAATATTATTTCTGATGGTAAATACACAGAAAAACCGTGACATTCAGCCACTCAATTTCATCTCCTCTAGAGTCTCTCCTGACTGCCAACTTATTGAAGTTCAGAGACCCAAATCAGGCATGATGCTGCCTTTGTCCTCTTATGAATGCTTTGCAGTGGAGGAGGACTGCTTTGTACATCTCCAAAATGACATTTCTATTATTTGTCAAAGAAAATATGCCTTTTTTTCTCCTGACTGTGGGGGGCTTTGATCTCACAGCTGCAGCTCTCAGGTGTAAGTATAAATTTGACACAGGGGCTGTAAATATGTAACTTTCATTATTTACATTTTTCTTAGTTTCAAACAAGTTTTTTATCTTTCAGGGGACTGAGGAGATACAGAGAATGCCCCTTTCTCAAATACGTAATAGCTCTTCTTTATCAAGGAATAACTGAGTTATTCTCTGTTCTTCAAATACATGGTATCTAAAGTGGGACATAAGCACCTAGAGTCAGGTTTTCAAAAGGACTGGTGTTTCAAGGGCTTGGCATCTCTGAACAAGGCCAGATTTATCAAAGAGCCTGGGATACAGAAAGGGATCAAGACTTCAGAAGAGCACAAAGGTCTGTGTAGCTATTGGGATGTGGCTAGTGGTAAAGCTTTTGTCACTTCAAGGAGAGGAGAATTAGGTCAGAATAAAGGGCTCACTTACAATGGTTGGGGCAAACAGCTTCTGCCTGGCTCTGCCTTCATTTATCCTTGGAAAAGTGGAAGGGCAAAGCCAGACCTATAGCTGGGCCTGCACCATGCCAATAGCAAAGGCGACCTGACTAATTTTTAGTATCCTGGAAAATTTTTGTCACACCTGAGATGCCCTTGTTGCTTTGATAACACCTTCCAAATGTATTTTTTTAGCAATATACCTCCCTGGTGCTTGGCTTTGCTCATGCCTAGAGCTGGGAATGCCCCTATTGTGACTCCACAAACAAACTTTCACAGGAAAATGAATGGAAAGCCTGTCGAGACCCAACCCCACTGCCACTCCAACAAGGGCTGGAACCTGACACAGGGTGTTGGGTCATCTCTGCTTTACCTTTCTGATCCCATCGTGTTTCATCTCAATCACATGGAGGGTGTAGTTGGTCCTGCGTCCTTTCTCGTTAAACTGAACGTTGCCAGACAATCCCTCAAAACGGACCTTAAATACATAAGTGTCAATGAGACAGAAAATTGGTCAGCTTCTCATGCAGTGGTGATTCAGCAGCAGCGAGAGGAGAGGGGAAGAAGGGTGCTGAGTGCAGTCATTATTCTCAATTCCATGCAGGGGAGACAGCACATTGGCCAGAAACTGGGATTTCACTAAGGCTCACTCTCTACAGCATGCCTGGCCATGGGCACAGCCATCCTCTTAACTAACTCTTAACTCTTTCACTTAAAATCCTTTCTCTTAAAACTCAGTGGTTTAAAACAGCACAGTCTAAGAGCTAGATCTGAGCCTATCACCTCTTGGGATGTGACAGTGAGCTAAATCAGCTCTGAACTCCTTGAGTTTGGGGGGTTTTGTATTTTCTAAATCTGACCTGGAGTCGGGATTTGGTAAAGAATTTGTCAGCTCAAATCAGGAACTGTAAATCAGGAGGAAATATGAAACCATGGCCACAGCTCCCTGCCATAATCTTTTGATAGAGAGCAGTCTGTAAGTTATCAAGCAAATTTAATTACCTCTGCACCAGATTAATAAAATCCAACAATTTAGTATTGACATTTGCAAAGGAAACTTTGAAGCATAAATCTCTGCTGATAACACAGCTGAGCTGAAGTGATGCTAACATCATATCCCACATCCTGAACTTCCCCTTGCTGCAATAGTGCCCAGCCTGGAACAGAGAAGGGCTCCTGACTGGAATCACACATTTTGTGGGGACCAGGCAGTGGAGACCAGGAACATGGGACAAAGAGTGCAGATTTGGGTTTCTATGGAGACCGCCCAGAGAAATGCTCTTTCTCTGCTTTTCCACTTGCTTTGGACAAACCTCTTCTCCCTGTAACTGAAATCTTCCCACATGCAAAGTGGGGACAGGTATTTAACAGCCTTTTTAAATACCCTGAGAACCTCAGAATAAAGACCCATGGTGAAGAAAGGAGGCTGTATCATTACAGATGAAATCTGATGTTAATCTGGTCAAACCGTGTTTGTTTTCCAGCTGTTATAACAAAGGTTTGTCATGAAAATGAACATCTGCCAGCATTTTCTGAAGCTCTTTCAAACCAACAGATATTCCTGGTGGCATTTGGATAAACATGCTTTTCCCTTTTCACAAGACACAACATGCCCATAAAAAATAGATGTGCTGAAAAAGCACCATTGTCTTAAACACTCCCAAGCCTGCTTTTTTTTCACGTCTCTGGTTTTCCTTTCAGGTTCTGACCGATTCTGAAGCTCAGGTCACAGGTGCTTGTGCTTTGTAGCTTTGTGTGCACTAAAAGGCAGGTTTACAACATCAAATTCTTCTATCTGAGTGAATGAAATCTCAGTGCTGTGATATCCATGTGGCACTGAAACAGCAGAAGGGATCTCTGCTATCCATGCTGCAGGATGCAGCACAACTTTTCCATCATTCACCATCCTCTGACGGTAAGTGCAAAATACAAAAATGCAACACAAAATGCAAGAATGCAATACAAAACACAAAAATGCAGTGCCAAATGCAGTGAGAACTGAGTCCAACAGTGCTAAGCACCAGTCAAGTCAGCTGGAGGTGTGGAGCATTTAAACACATTTGTGTGTAAGACATGGATGTGGCATGTGGCTCTTTGCTCTTGTGCCTTCTGTTTTGCAGGGTTACTCAGCAGCTAGGGATGAGCTTTCTGCTTATTAGATGTGCTGACCACATAATGGTAAAAAAAGGATTTGTTTAAAATTATCATAACCTTTTCAAAGTACAATCAAAAAATCAAAACCTTAGTGTAGTGGTTTTGAGCAATATTTGGTGGGCTTCTTCCCGCAAAAAAAAGAAACAGGGTAATTATCTTTAATAAAAACATACATTCTCCTGAAACATGCCAGATTTCTGCTTTTAAAAAAATGAAGAATTCTTCATATTTCTTTTCATCTTTGCTCCTGCCATCCTTGAATCCTTGTTAGGAGGTTGTGGTGAGGTGAGGGTCAGTCTGTTCCCCAGGGGACAATAACATAACAGCACAACAGGCAAGAGGAAATGGCCTCAAGTTGTGTCAGGGGAGGTTTAGATTGGACACTAGGAAAAATTTTCTCTCCAAAAGGATTGTCAAAAATTAGAATGGTCTGTCCAGGGAGGGAAGTGGTGGAGTCACCATTTCTGGAGGGATTTAAAAGTTGTGTGGATGTGGCAGTGCTGGGGACATGGTTTAGTGAACTTGGAATAATGTTTGGACTCAGTGATCTTAGATCTTCCAACCTAAATGATTTTTATGATTGTGTGGTTCCTTCCTACACTAAACAGTAATAAGGAAACTTGGGAGCTTATTCCAGATGTTTAAGTAGAAGCAAGTAAAGAAACCTTTCTCTTTTAAAAAGTTTATAAAATTTTAGACATTGACAAATGGGAGGTGAGGAGAAAGAACACTGTGAACAGCTGTAAGAAATGCCTTAATTGTCTTTACAGAAAGGATAACTCAAACTTTCAATCTTATCATAAGTTATTCTATTTCCATCTGCCTCTTTCTTGCTACATTACTAAGTACTGGGAGATTATCAAATTCATAGTTAATTTTTTTGCTAGGAGGCTTCTTGCTCTGCCTGTTTTAGTCTTTTATTTTGATCAACACAACTGAACTGGTCAAGCCTTTTAAAAATTATTATTTTTCATCTATAAAGAAGAAACTTCTGCAAATGGGTCTTTGTGTTCTTCACCCAAAGTCACTCCAGCTGAAAAATTAAGACTTTTGAAATTATTTAATGAAGATATAAAGAAAACTTCAGAGGAGCTTTTCTAACACACACATAAAATTGTATTTTCTAGCTGTCTAATTTTGATATCTTATTCTCATAAATTCAATAAAGAAAAATGCTGGAGCAGCTATTGCTCATCAGAAGACTTCCAAGTATTTCATGTTTATTAGGTAACCCATCTCCCTAATGCATCAGGGAGGCTGATTTTATTATAAGGGCTTGGAGAAGCTGTGACAGTAATTTGCCCAAGGTCATGCAGAAAGTCAGTGACAGGCTTGGGAACAAATTGAATCCAAGCAATAAAATCAAATCAGATGCAAGATTTGGTTTTAAAGGAATTGTTGTTTACCAGTAAGCCAAAACCAAATCAAAACAAAATACTTGAGGAACTTTACGTATTATACAAATTAACCAAATAAATGTTATTTTTCTTGTTATATTTCTCACAGTTAAGGAAAGAAGATGGGATAAGTTATATTTGGATAATACTGAACTTGCAGTATTTGCAAGGAATCCATCTATTTCTGTCAGGAAAAGAAAGAAAAGTGCTAGAAGTAAATGTCAGTCTTGAAATTTAATGAAATTCTAAAATATTCTACCTTGGTAAGTCTTTGATAAGAGTGAATTATTTTTCTCTCTTGCTGTAAGTTTCACACTGTATTTTTGTTTATTCAAAAATCTAAATTTTGTGTAGGAGGAAGAAAAGAAGACTATCAGATTTGAGGAATAAACTATCTAAATGGTTGCTCTTAAGACTTTTATGAGTCCTCACAGTATGAAACAAGCTATAATCTGCACTTTGAGAACATTTTGGTGGCAGCCAACACATAAGGCAAAATTCACATGCATTCATTAGCAGGCTGGAACTGAAGCTGAGTTCACAGAGAGTCAAATAATCTGCAAAAAAAAATACAGTCTGAGCAGGTCCGAACATAAAGATAGGGGAACATAAAGATAGGAACCCTTGACTTTATGGGATAATATTTTGGCTTTAGAACAATGTAATAAATGCAGTGAGTTAATTCGTGTTTCTTGGGGATAATAACATAATAAGATCATGGTTTGGAAAAGTATAAATTGTAACTTAAATTCCAGCCAGCCATGGAATTAGAATTCCTAGGCGGCAACACCTGGTAATTAATATTCAAGGGAAAACAATAAGATGGCAGAGATGAGGAAATTGGCATCTGAAAGAAGAACACATTGAGATAAGAAATCAGTTCTCCTCCCATGGTCGGCAGAGCCATCACGATCATCATCATTGCCTGGATCCCCAGAGGAGAACTCCCTTCCATTCATAAACTTCAGTGTCCATTCACCCACGGGAAGCCAGAAATTGACACCTTGCAGCACAGGGGGAAACTCTTTTCAGCTGGTGGGAGGCAACTATGAATTCAAATAACCAACCCTGGAAACAAAGAGACTGTGGGGAAATCTTGTGCCAGGGGCAAAATAAAGTGTATAAAACCCAAGACCCAAACAAGGCAAATTTGTGAACTTGGGGGGACGGCAGGGTGCCAGATACTGCATTCCAGTTCACCCTTGATGAGTCCCTGGGTCAATTGTCAATGTAACTCCGCTGGGGGGGTTTTGCAGAAATTCTGTAATTCAATTCTTTTTAATAAACCAAAAATTATATCTCTATTTGGACTACCGGAGGGACATTTCTAACAAACAACAGAGGCAAGGACACATCAGATGGGATCAGGAAAAGCAGTTTGCTGGATGCACCCCCGAGCTTGCCAGACCTCTCTACTCTGGAAGGATCCGTTCATTCCTCCTCATCCCGACGATTTCCATCGGTGCTTCTGCTGCCCACCCATCCTCCCCTGGCACACACCCCCTGGCAGTCCCACCTGCTGCAGGGCTCTCTGGATGTCGATGCCCTGTCCCCAGGGCACGGCGGGGTTGGCCAGGCAGTCGCCGGCGTTGCCGCGGCGGGAGATGTCGATGCGCTGCCGCCGAAGGTTCTGGAAAGCCTCGGCCATGACGCGCACGCCGTCGTACGTCAGGGCCGACGTGTACTGCACAGAGAATCGAGACTCAGCGGGCAGGGAGGGGCTGCCCCGGGAAGGAGAGACTCCTGCTTGATGCCCTGGGAAACTCCTCTCTAAGCAGGGTAAGCAAGAGGCCTGCTCACATGGCCACCCCCCCATTCAAGCATGCAAATTGTTTCCAGAAGGTTCCTCGTTCTTTGTGTTACCATAGGTTGACTTTTGGTGCAGGAATTTTAATATTCCTAATTGTTGTCCCCTATTGGGCCCTTCCCTCAGACCCTGCCTTAGCTCCCCTCCCACACCAGGGTGTATAAATACCCCTGTCTGATCCTGGCCTCCGGCTTTTTGGCCCCTTGGTACTGCTTTGTTCCAGTTCACTCTGATACAGTGAACATTTTTTTTACTAAATAATATTATTAAAATTCCTGTTCTGGACAACTGGATCAAGGCTGCCTCACTATACCAAGTCACCATCATGGCAGAGTCCCAAGGAAACTCAAAGGGGTTTGATCATCCAGGCTCAGACCCCCAGGAGTTTCATCTGGGTAGCTTTTCAGGTGACTTGCCCTGATTCCATTTGGCTTTTGACTTTTATTTTTCCTTTTATATGCTCCCTGTATTCTTCGCACATATATTTGTAGCTCTGTAGCCTATTATATTAGTGGCGAATTCTCCTAGTAATTTTTCATAGCCTTTCCCTTTGCAAAACACCAAAACAAATTCCAGAGCTCCAAGCCCTGAGAAATACAAAGCCCCTGTGCTGTCTTGGTGCTTCCTGGGAACCCATGTTGAGAACAACTCCTTGGGATACATTGCATGGACAGAGCACAGCTGGTGCCAAGAGAAGGACTCCAAAAAAGAAACTTGACCTAAGAAGAAATTACATCACCACTTGTCCTCCTAACTGGTGCTTTTTACCAGTTATGCTAATTTCCTAAAACCCATAAAAATGTACTCATCCCTGTGGGGATGGACTTTTGTGGATATCTTTCCATAATTACCCCTGAAAGCCTTCAAATAAAAATCTGCTCTTCTGTTACCTCCTTACTGAAAGTATCTTGAGTCTCATTTCCAGTTTAAAAAAAAGGCAACACTCTGTCCTCACCTCCTGTCTATGAAGTTCAACAGCATCTTGCTCCCTGTAATCTCTACTGCCCTGCTGACTCCTAAGAGTTGGTTTTGACTTTCAGAGCTGGGAATTGAAGGAGAAGCTCCTGATTTCACTCCCTGAAGAAGACTCAGCCCCAAAAGTCATTCACGTGCTACCCAAGCATTTATGTTTAATTAGAAGCATTGACCTGAACTTTCAAGGAATGCATTATACTGTGTAAATGTGAGCTACGTGAAATCAAGAAACAAGGGACTTTTTCTGGTCACTGATGGAGACCAGAAAATTCCATCTCAGTCAGCAAAAATTCTGCAAAACATGAGTTTATTCAACAGAAACTGGTACAGAAAGCAGTGTAAAACTCTTGGCAAGAACCTTAGTGTTAACTCTTTTTTCTAAGATCACCTGATTTTGTTGTTCTCAACTTATCACAAATATATTCATTTTCAAATATTAAAAAAACAACTTCTACCTCCACTCATCCCTTAACAGCTTCAGGGCCGTCTGTGTCAGGAATTATAATACTTTTCCCCTCTATTGTACACACTGATTTGAAATATTCAAAAAGAACATCTGGAAAGACTTTATTATCACTGGATGTCTTGTAAACAAGTCAAAGGTTAAGGACTTAATGAGGCTTTTTGTTTTTTATATTCTGAACATTATGAGATATTTAATTCTTAGCTTTGAGGGGGTGAAAACTGGGAGATCGAGTGAATGCACTGTGAATTTCTTGGGAGGCATTAACTGCAGAGAAGTAAAATTCAGACAATGTTAAGGCAAATGGAACAGCAAATGTTCATAATTATACTTAGAGTTTATCAAGTGAGAATAAAGAGCCACGTGTGATCACAAAGAGGTGAGTGTAACTTGAACTGAGCCAGATGGAACCAAATGAAATGTGTTTTTTTGTACCACTTGCCTTTGGTCTCTTCCAGTCCACACGTGGATGCTCTCTGGCATCATTATTCTTCCACTGTTGCATGATCCTGGCAGGAACAGTATCTGTGTAATTCACCAGCTGGAAGCCAGTGACATTGGCTCCACTCTCCCTGAATTTGGTCAGGTCAATGTCCATGAATCCCTGGTGCAGGAGAGAAACAGGAGAAGCTCATCAGAGGAAGACATAGCTGGATGGGAAAGAGGAATCCTGTCTATGTATGAATATGACAGACAGCTCAGGAGAAATATCTTCCTTCTGGGAGGAAATGTCCAGCTCAGGAGAGGCACCAGTTCCCCAGTTCCACTCGCTTTTCTCACAGGTTCTGAGCTGGCCATACCCTGCAGTTACCACCCAGGGAGACAAATAATCATATTAACAACAGCTCACTTGCAAGACAGCTAGCAGAGTAATGGAAAAATGTCTCCTGAATAGTGCTGGATAAAATGAACAAAATTGTGAAATATATTTTTAAAGTATTTGTCAAACAGCTCTAAATTTTATACAGAATTGTTCACCCAGCCCTAACTTTAATGGACTCAGTCACCACTGGATAGGCTATCTCTTTTCAAATCACAGTTCATAGGGAAAAGCAAATTCTGAACAATGAACTTTCAGCAGATGAGGAAGGAACTGGTTGGTCAGCTTCTAAAAGGATTCTTACTATTAGAAAAGCCAGTTTATAGAATTTGCTTATTTGGGAGAAAAGAAAGTACTTTTCTAGACTTTAGATTACTAATGGAATACATTACTTTAATTTTCTTCTTGTTCCTGTCTGCTTCTGGCTCTCTGCATGTGATGAACACGTGTGTAAATACACGTGTGCATTGACCAGGGTGGCACTGCACAGTTAGTCACCCCTTGAGTCAGAGGTGAAGAATTCATTAAAGACACACTGCAGTAGAGAGGAAGGGGCAATTTCTTGGTGTCCCAGCTTTGACCCCAGCTCTGCAGCCCTGCTGCTGAGCAGAGCTCTTTGCTGTGTGTCCTTGCAGAGGGGACAGGGGCTGTGTCCTCCTGCTCTGTGTGGGACAGGCTCAGCCCTGGTGCTTTTTTTTTTAGGAACACAAGCACCAGAGATGTGCTCAATTATTGGCACTAGCACCATCAGCAACCTGAATGCTTGAGGGGACATGAAGGAGAGGACTGTCACAATGCCATCATTTGAGCAGCACAAGAGCTGGATTGAGCTCTGCCTTCCCCCTGCCCTGCTGCTGAGTGTTCTCTGCAGGCTCCTCCTCAGCCTGCCCCTGGGTTTCTCTCCCTTGCCTGTTCTCAGACACACCGTGGTGGTGTGAGCTAAAAAAGCCAAGTTACATCATTTCCAGGAAAACACCAATCGGGTTCCCAAATGATGCTCTCTGTTCAAAGGGAGCTAATTATCGGATCAACTTCCAAAGTCAGGATCGAGCCATTAAATGGAAACTGTTTTGGGAAGAGACCCTGCCAGGAAAAGACTAAATTGCCCTCTCACATAAGTGTCAGACTGAGGGAGTCATAAGTGACTCAAGAATGACTTTAAAAGGCTTTCACACTTTTTCCTCCAGCATTTTGTAGGCAATTTGGCATCCACTTACAAGGATGAGGATTGGATACTGGTGTAGAAATACTCTAAATAGATGGCTTGTTTTCCTTCAAAGTACAGTGATTTAGGTTAAAAGAAAAAAAGTGGTATTTTGTGTGTACATACTCCTCAGAATGCTGGTTAAACCCACATCAATCTTGTTTGTAATTGCTGGCGTAGGGGTTCCAGAAAGCCAGAGCTGTGATTAATGAATAGGAAATGATGCAGGATAATTGTCCCTGACATCCTAATGCATTTCAGGCCAAGTGGGTTTTGACACGTGGAGCTCCTAAGGTTCAGTGAGAGGGACCTCACAGGTTGCCAACTGGTTATTCATGGCTGGGACCAAATTACTCTGACATTTTGCTCCTGGGAGGTACTCAGGGGAAAAAGATCTGTCAAAAGAAACTATCACAGAGCAACTTGAAGTTTGTGCAACCAGCTCCTCCTTGGGAGACCTACCAAGCAAGGCATGAAGAAAAGTCCAAGTTCACTGCAGAGTATGAATGAGATGACTGGTGTGCTAAGCCCTCTCAGAATGCAGATTTAAATAGAAGTAAAAAAAAAGTTATGACAGCAGTGATGAGACAGCAGTGATTGAATCCACTGCATTTCACAGTTTTTCTCAAACAAAACCCTTCTGAAACTGAAGCAAATACTCAATAATGTTCATTTGGATTCATTTTGCATAAAATTTTAAAATAATCTGACCAAATTATTTTATTAGATGACAAGACTTATTTCTTCCTGAAGATTGTGCTAATTTTTCACCACTGATTTTTGACATCATTCAGGTTCTTTAAAAAGTGTGGAGACCTCTGAAGATTTTCCAGTCATTTAAGGCAGTTGGGACCATAGAGGACATCATTAACCTTGAAGACATCTTTGTTTTTTGGCTGCTATCAATGGCTGAAATAATTGTTTTCATCTGTTATCCCTCCTTCCCATGCCCCAGAACAAGGACATTACAGGAATGCTTCTAATTACAAAGGAATTTTAATCACCACACTGAAATCTGCTCAGAGCAGGTCTGGGGAGCATGAGAGCCAACGAGCAGGGAAATCCAGAGGTCAAATATTTTAAAAAATAATTCCCAGAGCAAGTGAATTCTTACCAGCAGACATATAAACAAAAAACCATCAAAAGTTATGCAGACTGGGTTTTGAAAATGCTTCTATTGACAAAGTGGCAGCAGGAATTTAATGTGCTTATCTGTCCTTCTGGAATATCATCAGTGCTTGTAGGAAACAGGAGAACAGGAGAATTACAATATTTGCAACTAAAGAAATCATCAATCATCTGTCACTTTGTACTAACTATAGACACATGTTGCAAAAAAAAAGGAGAGGTCTTCTATTTAGTTTTCAATTGGCCGTATATGGGAAACAGAAAATAAATTTTTAAAACTCAGCTAAGAAAAGACTGTAACCCATGTCTGAGGGGCAGCAGCTGTGCTTTTGCAGTAATATGTTTAGCATCCACCAGTTTGGGAAAGAACCAGCCCAGAAATGCTTCCCTCTGTCATCCAACCAAGCACAGCAAGAAGTGAACAGTGCTGGAAGGATGCACTCCATGTGGTCCCATGGAGTGATCAAATGGTTTTGAAACTGTTCCTAAAATTTGCCAGGGAATACTGGAAAACACCCACTTAGCAGCCGTGTCTGGAACACAGGGAAATGAGCTGAGCCCCTGGAATCTGGTTCTGTGTGACTTCAAGCTCTTGGCACCTGAGGCATTTGGGATGTGTCTGTTGGACATGCAGGTATCAGACTTCACCTCCCTACACAGCACTGAAATCCCCCAGGGAGGAAGAGGAGGAGTACAGGAACTCACACTGCAGACCCCCAGGAAAGCAGGCACAGAGGGGGCCAGGGCAGCACAGAGCAGCAGGGCCAGTGCCCAGGATGGAGATGCTCAGGGGAGGCAACGCTCCTGCAGGCACAGCTACCCCTGGGAGCCATCAAACCAACCCATCAGCCACCCTGTGGCAGGATCTGCTGTCCCTTTGATTTAAATTCACTTCACAAAACCACCTCAGCAAACCAGAGGACATGGCCTCCTGCCTTGCAGATGCCTGGAAAACGCCTGGCTCTCTCCAAATGCCACGGAATGAGCAGGCTGACAACAAACCACACAAATCCGGTCCCTTGGAGCTGATGGGCTGAGGCAGCTCCCTCCTCCAGCCTGCTCTGACTCACAGCATCTGCAGCACACTGCTCCAGAGGCAGCCAGGCTGGGTTCAAAGGAGGGAACTTGCTCTTTAGCCCCTACCACAGGCTCCTTTCTGCATTAATGAACCTCGCAGAGCAATTATGTGCAGGGTGCTGCTGTGAGGAAATAATATGGGCAGCTATCACAGACCTTTGTGGCTTCAAATAGAAAACAGTACTGGGAAGGGGGTTATCCTCACTGTCCTTGATGCATCTGTTCTTTATGCTGTTCTTAAGCTGAAAGCAGTTTTCAGCCAAAGGTTGTTTTACTGTCCCATTCTTCCTTGGTTGCTGGGAGAGGCGTCAGCAAGGCACACATTTATATTCCTCTCCACTGCTTGTGGGCTCAGTCATCAAAGAAATGCATAATGCAGGAAGACTGATGACTTGAAATGGGCCTCATGAATCCATCTTGATTAAGTGGTCCACAAAGGATCTGCCTTGAAAAGAAAGTCCCTCCAGAAATGAACCAGCTCCTAATTTATACCCTGGACACCATGAGGAGCTAGAACACTGAGTGGGCAGTGCAGGCAGCTGTCAGTGTAGGGAAAACCTCATCCCTTTGTGCATGACCCTCCTCAAATCTGGAGCATCACTGACTTCCCTGCATCTCTCCTTTCACCCTTGTATTTCACTGCCTCACTGCCCCAAACCTCTGCCTTCTCTCTGCACATTGATGTCCCTGGCACTGCTTCTTGTGGGACACCACCCCAGCCCATGGGAATGCACCCCCACCTCCAGATTCCCTTTGTGTTTCACTGAGCTCACATTAATTGCTGCCCCTTTCCCTGCAGGTGCCTCCTGTGGTGCCTTTGAAGCTGCAGAAGCAGGGGCTGAACTCTGGGCAGGCTGCAGCTCAGCAGCTCAAAACCCACCCTGCAGCCCAGCTGAAAACCTCCCTGCCTGTGCTCCAAGCCTCTGCTTTTCCTGGGATAAAGGACATTAGAGAGTCTCCTTGAAGACAGACACGATCCTGGGAAACAATTCTCTCCTGCTGCATCTTCTGAGCTCTCCAGGTCTCTCCCTGAGGCCAGCAAGCTCTGCCTTGAATGAAGATAGGGAAAAACACCTTTTTCTCTTGAATTGCCTGGAGAAGGCTTGTTGGCTGAAGCTAACAGAGCCCCCTCATCCCAGGGAGGAGTATTAGATTTTTTAAGTCCATTTCTGTCTGGGATGAAGAGACTGGAGTCTGCTTTCTCTTTTCTTTAATAGGTTGCACACTGGGATATTCCTTTTCAAGCCAAAAACATTTCAGCAATTCACCCTGGGCTTGGGTGGGTGCCACAGAAACCTGTGGCAGCATCGGGAAGCTGGCACAGCTCTGTTTAAATGCATGACTTGCAATGCCAGACCATTTCCTACAGCAGATTATATGATTATAAGAAACTTCGCAAAGCAAAACTTTTGCTTCTGAATGGCTGTAGATCAGCTGAGTGAATACAAAGTGGCTCCTGTCATTCCAAGGTACACAGTGACTTACTGCAGGGAGCAAGAAATCGAGTGTTTCCAGACTGAGCATCTCTAATACACCAAATTATCTTCAAGCTTAACTTCTCCAGTGAAGCTGCACACCTCAATCCCATCACTTTGTATTTCTAATAAGGAGGGTGTGTCAAAACAGAGCCCATCTGCTCCAGTTTCATTCCAGTTTGCCTTCCAGTGGGAGAGGGCTTCTTCTCCTCTGCAGAGTTATTAATGTGTCAAATCCCATTGTGGCAGCAAAACGTGAGTCCTCACTGTGACTTAGAAGTAATTGAAGAAAGGGAAAAGAAAGGAGAAGGGGGCACTATCAGGCAACTTTCCAACCCTGCAGCTCGATGAGAGGATTTTGTCCTGTTTATAGATAGAAAACAAATCAAGTCAGGGGAAAATCCAGATTTTAGGCACAAGGGGTTGGAGATGAACAGCAGCTTTTCCTTGGTGCAGCCCTGCAGATTTTCTTTGTTATTTGCACAATCCTGCAGCTGCAGTACATTCTGGATATTCATGACCATACACATCCTGTCAGAAGGCTCAGTCCAGGCAGGGGAAGGGATGTTCTGGGTGGACGTTTGTGCATTAGAAAGCTTTCAGAGCATAAACTGATTTAAAGGTTTGGGAAATGTGCTGTGCAGTGGCAGATGCCACAAATTCAATCAAAGATATGATTAAGGGATGACCTGATCACAGTTTACAGGGACCAAAACATCAGTAATGGAATATTTTGTCTAGCAAACAGAAGCATAAATCTGGTCAAGGAAGCTGAAGCTAAGCGTGTTCCAACTAGAAAAGAGTGCAAATGAAGTCACCATGAGGCAGATACTATGGATTTACACATCACCACTTGCCACTTGAGCTGAGGTAATGGATTAGGAGACTGCAAATGACTGAGGAAACCTGTTAGTTTAACACCATTTTGCTGAAATTTAAGCAAACACATTTTCCTTTCCAATAGCTGTAATATAAGCTGTCATTTATTCACCTGATGCTCTGATTTTTTTAAGCCACAGTAAGTCGCTCATGTTTTTGAGCCCTCATTAACTACTGCAAAAATCCTCCCAAGGTTGCTGTTCATATTCTCCTGTGTGGGCAATTTTTGCATCAAACCAGTTCATTTTCTTATACATGAGACACTTGAATTTAAGCAGAATTTAATTCAGGGCACTGCTGTGTCTTTTACTATCAGTAATTTAAATGAGATAATGCTATATAGGATTTTTCTGCTTGACAATTTTTGAGTTAGGACAGAAAATCTGTTTGGAAATGAAATGCAGATTATTCACTGATATATTGTCTTTCTCTGCACAGAAAATGAATTTGTCTCATGAGCCTACTTGCACCAACCTCTCAGGAAGAAGAAAGGTCTAACAGGCTTAACTTTAGAACCCTGAAAGTAACTTTGGACATCTTTTTCCAATAGAAGAATGTAATTTTTGCAAGACCAGGCATCTTGAGTTCTTTCCAGGATGAGGAGGAGATGCTGTACACATCCTTCTGGAAACTCCATGGTGCTGGGGCAGGTACAGACCTTGCTTGGGCACCACACAGCCACAGCCCCTGCTTCAGGGGTGTCCTGCACTGCCCCAGGGGAGCTGCTCTCTGCCTGTGGATGGAAATTTGGGAGGGTTCCTCTTCACTCTCTGCACCCAGTGTTGGTCTCACATTGCTGAGTCTCAGCCCTGGTGGTGCAGAAGTTCTTTCTTCTGTTTTTCAGGTGCAAAAAAACCAAAGCAGCCCACCCAGCCCACGGGTGAAGTGGATAAGCCCAGCACATCTTGTCTGACTCCTGCAGGAGCCACTGGGCTGACAAAGCTGCTGTGATGGGGGAAATGATGATGCCAAATGACTTCTGCTTGTTTTCCTCTATACATTCTCTATATCCTTTACAGATGTATTTGTAGCTCTGGCCTATTGTATCCATGGCCTATTTGGTCTATTGTATCCATGGATAGTTTTCCCAGTACTTTTCCCTACCTTTTCCCTAGGCAGAAAGACAAAACACATTCCAAGGCCCAAATCCTATCTTGGTTCTTTCTGGGAAGCAAGGCAGAAAAACAGCTCTTCAAGTCCCATTTTCATAAACAAAGCTTAGTTTCCATCTGAGGGGAGAGGATTTAGAGACAGTAGAACTGGGAGAAATTGCATCACCTCCTAAAGGGTGATTTTTGTCAATTATGCAAATTTGCTAAACTTATAACTCTGTATTCACTCTGTAGGGTGGGCATTTTGTGGACATTTTTCCATATCTGCTCCTGGAGGCCTCCAATAAAGACCAACCTTTATATTACCTCCCATACTAATATTTTCTTGAAAGTGTGATGTTTTATTTCTAGGTTCCTTAAGGAATCACTGGTAACTTCCACCAGTACCACAGCTGGCAGCAAAGGGAAACTGTCCATGGCCTAACTCAGTGCTGACACAGGCTGATGTAGAATAGCACAGGAAAAAACCCTCACCTTCTCTAATCAACACTGGTTTTATCTTTACATTTCCCTGCTTCCCCTGCCATTAGCAATCTCATTCACTTACCCATTCATCTTCAAAAAAAGGAGCATTTCCTAAAAGAACAACTTGGACTGATGTGCCAAGAAAGAAAAGAGAGGCTGAAACTGTATGTGGCAGCTGTGTTTCATACTTTTCCTTTAAAGACAGGTCACACAAATGTCTCTTATTTAATGACAAGGATTTTTCCCTGCCCAAGAGAGCTGATGCTCTCCCACTCCTGACAGCAGTCAGCTCACACCCATGGCGTAGGACAAACAGATACACAAAGCCAAGGTTATGGGCAAAAAGGCTGAACATCAAAAGAAAGGAATCCCAGAAGTTTCTAAGCTTGTTCTGATAGTATTGACTGTATTTTTTTTTCTCTTTGTGGTTGCTAGAACTGATGATCTCAAAGGCTGAGAACAAAGCTTAGAAAACAAGACTCACAAAAACAAACACTTCTTAAAGCTGCCAAATCTCTTTGAGTTCTAGAGGGGATGAGAGAGAGAGAGAGATGACTGCAAACTCCCAGTGCTAGTGCACCTGACAAATATCCAGGTTAGCTCTGGTGAAAGCTAACTGGGGTAACTCTGATGGGTACTGCTTAAAGATCTGGGATCTCATCAGTTTGCAAAAGCCATGAACTGTGCCAAATTTGGCTCCAGGAAAGGCAGGAATGCTCAAAAAACCCCTTACCCTGGCAGGGGTGTTACAGTCAGACCTTCATGGGACAGGCAGGGCTGGAGAGACAACACAGGTTGTGTCTTTCACAGGCATAGCAGGTTCAGAGAACGATGTTTGCCCATAGCCTAAGGTGCAGAATGGTTTCATTTTGTTTGTGAACACAGAAATATTATTGTCTCACCTTGGCAACAGCAATTTCACTGCAAAAGAAAGCTGTTCCTGCTAGGAAACACCAGCTTTCACATGCTGCTGTCAAATCCTGCTCAGCACTTTACTTCAGCTCACCCAGGGCAACTGCTGGGCAAACACACAGCAAGGTTAATGCAAGGCAGTGACTCTGCTCATGGATTGGCTGTGGCCAGACAGGGAATTCCTCCATTCCAAAATGTGCCTATGGATGATTTTTTTAGACCTTATTCAGCCTGCACCTTGCCTTGCAAACTCGTTTTGCATTCCTGATGGGGCACCAGTTTGAAGCTGCTGCAATGGGCAGGGGTGTGCTGCTGCTTGGACTTTTTGGCTGTGTAAGCACATAGCTAAAAAAAGGGAATTTAACCGGGGTTATCTGTGGGGATTGAAGGCATAGACTTTGCTCATGCCAGCAAAGCCAAGCCAGTTCATTAGAGTATGTTACTAGTATTTATAGGTCACTACATTTGTACAATATTTTCCACACCAACCACTTTATCTATGTCCCCTTTAGACACAAAATCTTCTAATTATTCTTCTTACACTAGTAATGTTCTTTGTTATCTCTTTTGTCAAAGTGGTCAGCATCAGAGGGTCAGAGTGACCAGACATGATATCTTCCCTTCTTGCCTTGAGTTTATTTCTCTCATGGCTTCCACCGTACCAGGGCCAGAAGGTCGGCAGTGCTGTCAGATTCAGCTTCTAGAGCTGTCTGATCTTCCACACTTACCCAGAAATGTTTCCCAGTATTTGCTTCAAATGTGTCATTTCCCTAACTGTGTCCCCATTTTTCCATGCCCAAGTAAGTTAGGCAAAAATCAGGTGCTGAAAATTCCTCCCCTTGCTCCAGCTAGTGCAGGAAACTCGGTGGGTACGAACCAGCCGAGGATTCCCCTGACCTGATGTTCACACAGGGTGAGAGTCCTAAACTCAGGATTGCCTCAGCCAGCCCCAGGCACAAAAAATAACTCATTTGGAAACCCAACACTTCCAGGTTTTAGCTCTTAATTTATTCTCTGTCGAGTCAGTGCTCCAGAATGAGCCACTTGCACAAAGCAGGGCTGTTCTCCAGGCACGCGGGCGCACGAGGGTACGCGCGTGTGTGGGCACCGCACGCCCTGTCATCCTGGGACACGTCTGCAGGGGAAAAGGAGGGGTGTTTAAGGTCTACCACTACGAGTGTGAGTCAGTGGGAATAAATTACAGCACGCTACACCCTCTGAAGGCTCTAATCCAGCAATGAGATGTCCTCAGAAGAGGGTAAAACCTAGTGTGGTCTTTCGGATCAGTGCATTCGCACCAGGGTGTAACCCTACCAGATGCCAGCTTCTGCCAATCTCTTATAAAATCCAGCCCCACTGAGGGAGGCTTGCTGTCCTTCCTTACTCTCCTGTGGTCTCAGAAACATGAGATCTTCAGGGCCTTTTTGCCATTCTCCTTGCTAACCCAAATATCCAGTAGCTCTCATGTGGGTGCAGCACATTGCAGGAACTGATTTGGCTCCTGGTGTCTGAACCTCCCACGTTGTTCTGCCCTGGAAAGGACCTTCTTAACCTTGAAGGGGTGCCAGGATAATTTTAAAAATAGTTTCCCATGTTTCTGACTATCCCCTACTCTTTTTTCTTTTTTTTTTTTTTTAAGTATTCCTCTCTCTGACTTTTGGCCCTTGTGTGGTGCTGGGTTTTAAGGAGCAGGAAAGTCCAAAGGTAAAGCTTGAATTCCTTTCACTCTGCTCCTTCTCCCTGGAATCCAAGCTGCTTGGGAAGCACACCAGTGAATCCTGGTGGTCCTATCAGACCCAAAGCCCACTCCACTGAGCTGCAGTGAGAGCAGAATGTGCCTGCAGAGGGGCTGGAGAAATGAAAAGCCTTCTGCTCCAAGTTAATTATTTATAACCCACGTTGGCTGAATATGCAACCTCCTCCAGCCAACTCTGTCCTCTCAGCATTTGTGCAAAGGCTGAGCAAACACATTAAAGGTGGGACAAGTGTACTTTCTCTGGGTGAAGGTGGGAGAGTGTGGTATCCTAAGAGGGAAATGTCCTTTAAATCTCCTACACCTGAGTGTTAGTTCAGTTCACCTCGTGCCTTT
This sequence comes from Cisticola juncidis, assembly GCA_013400215.1. Classification (NCBI taxonomy): domain Eukaryota; kingdom Metazoa; phylum Chordata; class Aves; order Passeriformes; family Cisticolidae; genus Cisticola; species Cisticola juncidis. The sequence continues at coordinate 673,192 of VXBR01000174.1, read as the reverse complement.
CATGCATTTATCCATATGAAAATGTGCAGAGGGAAGAGGTGATGTTTTCATTCAGCCCTCCATGTGGGTGTACTTAAAATTGCACAGACTGCAGTGACTCCAGCTAACTTTCCTGCTTAACTTTAATAGAGGTACTTTCATAAACATCCAGGACCTGGGTTACATCAAATAATAACTTTTTTTTTAATTAGCAACGGAAGTTGTTGGCTGCTCTATGGTTTTGCACGTCTCCCCCTGCACAAGGTAACATTTTTATCTCTGTAATTACACGGTAGGCAGCCAGCACAGGGGCAGGGTCAGCACAGGGCACTGCAGGGTAATGATGTGGCCATTTTTGCCTGGTAAATTACACAGTTCTCTTGGGACTGAGAAAAGGAGAAGGGCAGCAACTGCTTGACTAATTGGTAGTTTAAAGTTTAATTACCCCAGGGCTGACGTGTTGCCTCCCAGATGCAGCTCTGAGCTGAAGGAACCCTTCAGAGCCTGCACATGGCTCACCCCACAGGAGTCCCAGGGGAGCAGCCTCAGCCCCACACTGCCAGCAGCAGCCCATCCTCCTCCTGGATGGATGGATGGACACATTTGGGGAGGAGAGGGTAGGAGTTCTGCTGTGGAAAGCCTCCATTCCTCTCTCTTACCTCTCCCCTAATCTCCCTGGGCAAAGAAATTTTTCTTCCTCCTGTTAGACTGGCTCCAGAAAGATGATCCTGCCACTGCCCAGTGCTGCTCTGACCTCAGGCAGCACCTCCCTGCATTAAAGGGAGAATCCTTTCCTTAAAGAAATCTTTGCATTCAATTCTTTCCCTAGAGCCATGACAGTCAGATGTCATTTAGCACCAAGGGGGGAGTGATTAAGTGACTTTGGCCTGCATCTGTCATCCAGCCAAGGTCAAACCACCACAAAACCCCAGCACACTTGGAGATACCCTGCAGATAATCCTGCTGGCTCAAGAGAGAAAACTCCACAAGGAGAACACAGCAAAAGACTTTGATAATTTTTTTTTACCTAAAAAGTGGATGAGAAAAAGAGTGTACAGCTTGGTAATTATAGTGCATTACAAAACTGTGAGATAGAAAACAACCCACCCATTAGGGTAACTCACCATATTTGCCAGAATGTAGTGGTACCCATTCCCATTCTTTTCAAGCGTGATGATCTGCAAGATAAAAACCAAGGATAATTAGCAGAGATCAACCCAGGAAGAAGAACCTCAGTTAAGTGCCCTTTCCCACTCTTATTTCTCCTTGCTGGGACTATTCAGCTGTGAGCAGGAAGACATAGCAAAAGAAAGTTCACAATCTTATTAGAGGATGGTCAGAGCTTTCACACAGGACATCTGAGCAGCAAATCTGAAATTAGACAGGACAAGATCCCCAAGAACATTGTACAGGCGGGGAGAAAAAACAACCAAACCAACCTGTTTCCTACAGGCTGGGGGGAGAAAAAAAAGCCTTAACAAGATTTGTATTTCAGACACCAAAGGAACAAATGGAGACTTGGAGTCCATGTGTCCTATGAATGCAAATAAAACATCAAGTGAGACTAGAGAGCAATCTTGCAGATCCTCCAAGCTACAGCCCCTGCTGCAAACACCTGCCTGGATGAAGCTGTTTGGGCAAGGCACAGAGGATTCCCCTGCATGTTCGTTGAGTTAATTTATAGATTCATATGCAGTGTCCCAATATATGAGCTTTGCCTCTTACTCCTTTGTCCCTGACACTGCAGAGTCAGGTTTTTATTTTCTTTCATCAACACAATTGCTTACCAATCTGTACCAACTGAGTTTTTCTATGCCAGCTGGAAAAGATTCCTTTTCTTTTTCCTTTTCCACCTGTTGCAGATTTGCATGTGACAGGGGGGAACAGAGGCACTGATCAGATGGCCCCCATCTTTTTCTCCCTTGACTTAAAATGAGTACAGAAAGAACACACCTAAAAAGTCTATTATTCTACCTGACTCCATTTTTCATTGAAATTCCCCTCTATTGATTTCCAGCAGCACTGCTGAGTTCTTAGTAGTTTACTAGAGTCAGATACCATCTGCATTTGAGCCACTCTACATACAGAAAGAAGAAAATGAAAAAAAAGGCCTAAACCAACATGCCAAAAAGCCTGTACAAACACAAGACTTGCCAGTTTCTGAGAGATCAGTGCTGTTTCCATTAGGTTCTTGGCTGGCAATTCCACCTCTTATTTCCACTGTCATATGAATTGATTCTGAATTGCTGCCTGCATTGCCAATGCACAGGCAAAATCTGCACAAACTGCAGTGGGGACAGAAAGATCCTCACAGCCAGAATGATCATAAAACCACTGCTGTGTCAGATTCAACCAGAAATCTGCCTGCCCAGGACTTGTCTGTGATACCAGGCTGGCAGCAGGTACTTGAGAAATGTCAGACAAGGGCAGAGACTGATCCTCCCCACGGGACAGCACTCCCAGATTATCATGAGCAGTCATTTAGGGATTTCCAAATGGATTATAAATGAGCTGACACTTGCTCTGTGCAACTGGTTCGTCTGCCTTAGCCCTTCTCTGATGAAGTGCTCTTGTATGCATAATAAAACTCATCTGGTTCTCAGCATTAACGTGGGGGTGGCAATTAACTCCAATGAAGGCTTCATTTAGAAGCTGCTCCTCACACAGCTAATGCCAGCCCCACCAGCTTCCCTGCACAGGATCCCTCAGTGTGGCTTCTGCTGAGGTGTCTGGAGCTCTCAAAACCTCCCTCTGTCTACCTAAAGCTATGCAGATATACACCTCATTATGGGTGGTTTCTGAGTATCTTCCAAGAAACAAAACCAGACCAAACTTGGCCCTTTCCATCCATCAGCTGAGACTGACCTTTGCAGTAAGTCCCAGACCTTGTAGGAGGAATCTCTGGTGCACTGGGATGTCTAAGAATTATGATCCAATTCCCCTTTTCTCCAGTGTCAACAATAGCTGGCGTTGGCTCCTTCAGCCCCAACTCTCCTTTGTTATTTTATGAGGTGTCAGAGGCGATGAACCGGAGAGGGCTGCCATCCAGCTCTCCCTGAGCTGTTAATCTTACAGCCCATCCACCTGAATTATGAAGCTCGTTTCCTGTGTTTTACACAGTTATTTGTGATCTTAATTTATTTTAAAATGCTTGCTCAGTCCTAATGTGTCCGGACAGCAGTAGCAAGCTGAGGTTGTAACAGCATTTATCACTCCTCCTGACCGTGCTGAGAGGCTGTGCTGGGCTGCATGCTGATTGCTCACTTGGGCCACCTAGGTTTCATTACCCACTTCTTAATGGGCAAGTTTGACATCTATTAGAGAGAAATCCTCTCAGAGTGAAACACTGGCAGAGGAGAAATTCCAGTTACTCATTTTAATGAGAGACAAGGAAGAAACAATAGAGGGCTTTGATGGAACACAACCCACCGAGTACTTATCCCATTAAGGCTACACAGCACAACCCCACGGCAACCTGCCCTGAGCCAAGGCCTGGCTCACAAATGACAGCTACCTCAGCAAAGATCAATCAAACCCTTGAGACACGACACAGAGAAACCTCACAGAGGGAAAACAGATCATTTTTAACACACAGAGCACTGGCTCCTCCGCAGCTGGAGGTGTTGTGTTTTGTGTTCAGAGGAAGAATGAAAAGCAGCAGTGTGGGGGTGAGAGGAACAGGTGCTGGGCAGCCATGCCCAGCTCTCCTGCTCACCATGGGGCACAAATCACAAATGCACTGCCACTGGGAGACAGAGACAGGCTTGTCAGGGAAGAAGATAAATGCATTGAAATGTTCCCAAGAGGCTGAGGCAGCTGTTGGAATACCTCAGATGGTCACAGGGACAGGGCAAACAGCACAGTGACAGTCCCACAGAGCCTGCTGGTGTGGGGAGCTGAGAGACCAGCAAGCAGCCCAAGTTAGAGCCCAAGCTACAGCCCCAGCTGAATTTCACATGATAATGAGCTGAACACTATCTTTGAATCCCTCCAGTCAGCTGTACACTATGAAAAACCTGGCATCACTTTCTCACACTGGGACAGCTACCTCTGCTCTCAGAAATCCTGGTGGACTTGCAACAAGAATGTAAAAAAGGATGAAAATGGACTACACAGGTCTGAGAAAGTTATTCACAGCCCTATCCCTCAGTGGAATGTTACCTCCCAGGCACAGATGTCTGCTGCAATTGCTCTGTAATTTTTGTAGTAAAACACAGCTTTGTACCTCTTCTCCCTGGGAACTGATATTTTTTATAGCATTGCAAAACAAATAATCGCAGTATCTGGATTTTTAGTGTTCTTACAAATAGCTTTTCCTATATCTAGGTTTAACTCTTGCTCCAGTTATGTGAGGAAATTTGAAAGAAGGACTTATTTTCCTGCTTATATCAAGATGACAAGATAATACTTGACTATGCAACTTAGCATTCTGTTAGACAAACCAGGCTTAAAAACCCGACACCATTAATCCTAGAAATTTGATATACTCTAAAGAAAAGCCAAATTCACTGCCTGGGTCTTGTCCAAAATTTCGCTCAACTGCAGCTGCTCCATAGTCAGAGAGAAGATTTTACCCTCTGGAATAACCTGTTTTCTCTTTCATGAATGTGACCTTTGCTTTGAGGTTACAACCTGCTCTCTCTGCTTTGTTATTACACCCAACAGAGGAGCACCCAGGGACATCCAGCAGGGGAGGATTGAGCTCATCACTGAGCTGTGCATCTGGTGAAATGTCAGTCCCTGTCCCAGACGGGGAGCAGCTGAAGTGTGAGACTGGAGATGGCAGGTACCTTAGATAAGGAGAGGTGTGAAGCACGACGTAAGAACGAGCTGATTATGAGGAGTAAAGCAGTGGGAATTGCAGGGCATGGCCAGCAGGGCCATTTCCAAACCCTTCCAGTGGCGGGGAAGGGCTTGGCATAGGTGTGAGAGGGAAAGGTCTTGTGGCTGGAGTTGAAAGTGGACTAAACCCGCCTCTGGGCTTGAATTTGTCTCCTGTCCACAGAAATCCATATTCAGGACAGATGTACCATAACCCTTCAGTCCTGCTGGCCAAGATGTGAGAATTTGGTGCAGCACATGGAGGCTGGAGCACCAGGAATCTGGCAGTGCCAACCCACACCTCCACCTTAACTTGAAAACTGGAGAAAGACTCAGCAGAGTCAGGAGGTGCCACATCTTGTGCACACTGCTTGGAAGATTTAGCACAAAGCAAACTCACTGGGGGGCAAGAGGGTGTGAAGGGCTCAGCAAAGGAGTCAGACAAGAGGGAACATGGAGCAGTGGAGCTCACTCAGCATGAATTCAGAAGAGCCTGCACTGTTCCTGCAGCTTTACTGCTTCCTCAGTAACACAACTCAGAAATACCTGCAAGCCTGACAGCTGCAAGGCACAACCCCAATCCCAATGAGAGCCACAAGGAGACAAAGATCAGGCAAGAATGGGGAGAACTTCTGCAGGGAGGAACAATCCTTCCCAGTCTGCATGCAAGACCCCTCCCAGAAGGCCCACACCAGCACAACCTTGTTAAGGATGATGTTCAGCCTCTCAGTTTCACAGTCCACCACCACCAGCCTTTCCTTCTTCTTCTCCAGCTCCTGGAAGAGCATTCTGTAGCCCTCCTCTGTTGTTGTCAGGATGTTGACAGCTGTCACCTGCCAGTTCTTCTCAGCTGCAGTGTCCAGCACTTTCTGCAGGACTGACAACCCTAGGGTGGGAAGAGAAAGGGAGAGCCAGGTTTTAGCTGTGCAATGCCATCTTTCCATCCTCCTGACACTCAGTGTAGCTGCCTCAAGCCAGGCTGGAACAGAGTCATGAGAGTGCAGCAGTGCTACAGAAAGCAGCGAATAGTCTAGATCTGACCCAAACTCAGCTGGGCTAGAATTAATGACTCCTGCTTTTTCTGTCCTAGCACAGATAATTCCAGGACTAAATTTCCTTTGTAATTGGCAGATCAGTCTCGTTGATCAGGCCCTGCTGTGGGATTCAGATAAGAACTGTAATCCCCATCTTCCTGTCTGTCACCACCCGAATAACTTGATTTCTCTCAGCCATAGTTTCCTTCTCATCTTTGATCTGCTTAGGCTGTGTGTTCCTAGGGTTAGGGACACCCTCCTTTGTTCTAGTCATAAAATGTCCTTCCAACTCATCTTAACCTTTTTTCAGTAACAACTAACACAGCAATCCCTAACTTCAACACTTTTTATTCTTCTAAATAAAACTCGCTTTCATTTCTAGGGAACCTTCTGCTAAGCATTCATATCTGTAAGACTTTTCTGTTAAATTTTCATCTTCTCCAACACACCTTAACCCAAAGAAAGACTCAGCAGAATCAGGAGGTGCCACGCCTCGTGCAGCACTCCCAGCACAGCCATGACTTACCGCGGTCAGCATCGTAAATGTACACGAACTTCTGCCAGCTGTAGTGCTCAATGACACTGATGAGGGCATCCTGGAGCTCGGGGCGCAGCTGCAGCACGAACTGGTTGGAGGTTTCCACGGGGAAGCTGGGGGTGATGAAGCAGACGTGGAGGGCCCCGCAGAAGGACGTGAGCATGTTGACGGTCCTCCGCTCATAAAAGCCGAAGATGGCGTAGACCCCCTTGGAGAACTGGGAGCAGACTGCAGGAGCAGAGGGAGAGGTTCGTGAGGGCAGAAAATCAAGGAGGTTTCTCAGCAATGTCACCAAAATAAAGCTTTTCCCTGAGATAAGCTGCAGGGTCTCTCTGAACTAGGTGATTTTCTGCAGGTGGGTGAGTTGCTGAAGGCAACCTGTGAACAACAGGGTTTGTGGCCATGGAGTGCCCTGCCCTTGGCCTCCACAGACTTTTGATAGGAAGAAATTACTCAAAAGAATGAAATCAGTATCCCCTGGGCTCTGCTGAAGATTTTGCTGCTTTGGGGGTAAAATGAGTTATGGGAACTCCTCAGCAGAAAGAGGCTACTGGATGCATTCATAGCCTGGATGCATTCACGGAGCAGAGGGAAAGCCTTTGCACAGCAGCACAGCCTTTTGTGGCCAACAACTCCAGAGGGAAACCATGGGTTTGACCTCGGGAGCTGAGGAAACTACTCTCAGCAAAGGTTCACCAAGGTTCAACACAGCCACGGCACAGCTCCAGGGGGATCTGTCCTGGGGCATGAGCTGCTGGCACTGAGTCGGAGCCTGTGACACGGGTACTTGGGAACAAAACTCTGGCAATTTCTGATTTCCTCACAAAGCCATGGAGACAGGGCTGTGAGCCCAGTGAAGTATCAGAAGTGTCCTGGGAGGTCTCCACCAAGAGGATTCGCTGGGTTCCCTGCAGGTATCTGTCTGTGCTCAGCCCCTGGTGCTGTGCTGTGCAAGGAGGGGTTGGAGCCCTTCTCTGGAGAGCACTTAATGAGATCGTGGGAGCTGCTGGGAAAATGCCTCAGGATCTCAGTGAGACAGAGAGAGTTCACACTTTGGGTTGTAAAACTTAGCCCCTGAGACAGTCAGACTCATTTAATATCACAACTGTTTATGGCACATCCCAAGTTACCATCAATAAATCTCCAAGCCGGAGGTGGTGGCAGTGACAGCACTTTTCTTGTGTCAGAGCTCTTGGCACTAGTGTCTCCTCCTGTTGTCACTCTGACTCTGCAGACCTTTGGCTGTGACATTTGTACTGACTCGACACTTCACACGTCACTCGCCTGCTCTCCCAGCCCGAGCTCATGCTGAGGAGTTGGCTGTGACATTCTGGGGTCCCTCTGTGCTGCTTGGGAATCCCCTGCCCTGATTTCTACTGCTAACTGCCAGCACCAAACCTTCTGCACATGTGGCTGGAGACAGGCTCCCAAACATGAGCTTCTTGCATCCTTAAACTGGGCTCCATGCAAACTCTGTCCCTCAGCAGGGACCAAAAGCAATCCTGACTGGCTTGCAGACATCCTAGAAAAGATTGTTTTATTCCTCACTTCGCTGCTGCCAGCACCAAACATTCAGAGAGAGCAGCAAGAAATCTTATTTCCCATGTGCAAAGCAAATCCCTGCTCCCATCTCAGCCCCAAAACGAAGCAGCCAGGCTTCGTGGTGGTGCTGAGAGCTGAGAACAGAATCTTGTAAGACTGAAGAAATTTTTTCCTCTGTCTTGGAGCTGAGCCCAGTTTTTGGGCATCCCAGTCCCGCAGTTTGTTGGCAGGGTCACTCATCCTTTTTCACTGATTAGCACCTGTGATCTCAGCATTTTCCTCCCACAAGGGGATTTGCCATTCTGCAGGGCAGGGACGCCTCAGAAGCCTGAACCGAGATGGAAACAACCAACCCCCTCTTCTCTTTATTTTCACAGCAGTGCCTCTCTTTGCAATCAGCAATTGTGTCTGTGTCAGCTGGAGTCGCTGCCCTCATCATGAGACTGACACATTGGGGAGGAGAAGAGCAGATGCAGATGGGAGCAGTCTGAGCGTGGTTTCCGTGTGGCTGGAGCAGGGTCTGATGAGCGGTGCGAGGCACCATATGTGAGGGATCAGAACGTGATCTCCAGAGACCCGGGCTCCAGCCTCACTGAGTGATTAAAGAGACGTTTTCGGGACAGCTGAACAATCCAGTGCAATTAATAATCCACACAATAAACTTAGCTGGCTTGGTTTGTTTTGTTTTACACAAGGCATGGCTTCCTTGGATTTGCTTTTCTATTCAAAAGGAATCTCTAATTTTTCTTTTTTTTTTTTAACTCTGTGGCTCAGTCACGCTCAGGCATCCCTCCTACACTGTTCTGAGACATCATCAGTACCAGCATTTGAAACAGATTGTACCAAAGACAACTGGGAGAGTGAACACTCTATATCATTAGTAAGTTTGGAAAGAATCCTCAATTGCTTTGTACTTGCAGGATTAGAGGGGCCATGGACAAGGCAGATAATTCAGAAAAAAAAAAAAAAAAAAAGGCTTGCCAAGAGTTATCTCCCAAAGAAAAACAAACTCCTGTGTCAGTTAATCTGGAAAAATGAAAATTTTTAGAGTGAGAGTTGTAGCCACCTTTCTGGGACTGAACTTGGCATAATGTAAAAGCAGTGGCTGCAAAATTATGTAAAACCCAGGGCTATTTTAAATAACAGAGGCTCCAAATGAATTTACACAGCACAACTAAAAAGAAATTACTTGCTTGTTATTTAATACACTAAGAGATTTCTAAAACTTCTTTACATTTCCTTTAATAGTTTCATGAAGCGAACTTGTTAATTATTCCGTTCTCATTTGATTGGTCTGCAACTTCCTAATAATCTACTACTAAGAATTGTAAACCTTAAGTAGAGGAAGCAGAATTTTTAAGCTCTCCTTGTTTTTGCACTAGCCTCTGACTAATGGATTTCTAAAAAGGTTAAGAAACATAAAAGGGATGAAGATTGTGCAGGAATGGAAGGTCCAAGAAGTTGAATTCTTCTGGTCAATTGACTGGTGACAACATCTGCCTTTCCAAGCCTTGTGCTGGCTGTCTGTGAGCAGCTGGCTGGCCCTAGCCCAGCTCTTCCTGCAGAGGAGAGCTGCACTCAGCCTGGAGACCAGCTCCAGCAGCTGAATTCGGACACTTCCACCTCCAGCCCATGCCTGCAGGCAGGAATGTGGGTGAAATCCAGCAGTATAAATGTTTGCCTGTCCCAGGATGTGAGCAGGAGTTTGCTTGGATGGAAATGCAGATGTCTGTGGCTGTTTGCATGTGCTGTTCGTGGCCTCTCGGCTGCAGGGTGGGAAAGGACAGAGAATGTCAATTCTGGGCTGTACCTGTGCTCATATCTTACACTGAGTTTGTAATTTTTTCCAGAAGAGTTTTCCTCTAAAGTAGCCCTGGGAAAAATTAGTCCATAATGATTGATAACTGTGGCAACCAAGATTGAATTCTCCCTTATCAGTCTTGTTTATTGATCACTTAGGGATTTGTGGCTGAGGCATTTGCCCCATGGACACCCCATATCCCTCCTTCTCCAGGCCCAGGATTTCTCCCTGAGATCTCCTTTCAACAGGGAAAGTCAGGTAAAAGCAGAGGCATTAACAAGATTGTCACCTGGTTATGCTGAAGTGACAATCCAGTGACAACCTCCTGCTCTCTGCAGAGAGCCTGTTGCAGCCAGGTGAGGCGAGAGCTCATCTGACTGCTCTAAAAACTTTTCTAATTTACAGCAAAAATCAAAATGGTTTGTAAGTTAGGTAAAAAGTGACTGATGTGGTAGAACAAGCAGGGGAGGCTGCCCTTTTCCCTCTGTGGAATGGTAACCATCAGGGAGCTGATGTGTCCTTGAATTCAGATGAGGAAAAAGGCATCTGTGATTCACTCACTTGGAATCCACAGACTCTAGGATTTCTAGTCCTGCAGTGTTTCTCAAAAGTTCTCTTTTCATATGGAAATATTCAAGGTAAAGAATGTACATCAGAGAGAAACACTGGTTTTGCTGAAAGCACACACAGGAGAGGACACCTATTTGGGAGCTGAAGAGAGGTGACTCTGGCCACCTTTGCAGATGCTTTCAAGAAAAAGAAAAATACATCAGTAAATACATCAACACTCACAACTTTAAATTGCACATTTTCTCTGTGAAAAATGAAAGCAATAAGAGATGTTTTGAGTCTGTAAAAATTCATGGTAGAATTTTCTTTTTTGGCTGCAGCTCTTAATCACAGTGAGAGTAGATGAACAAAATTGATTTCTGCATTAGGAGAGTCAGAGGTATTTTGCAAGTGGGTGTTTGACCTGACCCATGTTGCTGTGGGTGAAAGGCAGATGTCAGATAAAAGAGAGATCTCTTTTAGAGTTTGGTTAAAGATGATAATCCTAAAAGTTTCTCTCAGAAACCATCACCACAAAGAAGAGCTGAAATAGTCTTAGGATTTGAGGCAGGAGGAAGGGCAAATGGGCTGCACAGAAGGATGGAAATGAGGATTTGGTCTCCAGCAGTGAAAACTGTGCATTCTGCTGAGAATCTGCAAACATGACTGCAAAAAGGGAACTGCTCTCCAGGGACACAGCTGGGGAGGAAGCCTGGTAGGAGATCCTGGCAACTGCTCATCTGCCATCTCCTTTAGAGGCAGAATTTTCACCATTTCACTGAGTTTAAGACTAGAAAGGGACATTAGATCATTTCTACTGACTTGTTGTATCTCATGGACTATTAAGTTTCACCAGCTACCCCTGGAGGGAGCCAATAATATGGCTTAGTTGACTCTTAGGAGATTCAGCTGCTGCATGTGCCTCTGTTAGAGAACAGAAGTAGCAGAGGCAGCGCTAATACCCAAAGCCACAAGAGTGGTAAAAAATCTGATGAAACAAAATATCCCCAGATGTTCCTCACAAATGACTCATGTTCTCCCTTGCAAGAGGGGACAGACACCCCAGCTGGTCCCTGCCACCTCTCAGAGGCCTTCCTGACCCTGGAGAATGCCATGGCATCTAGGAGGGAAGACACTGCGTTTTCTCCAGGAAATCTGTTCCTATGGTGCTGGGCTGCACACGTGGCCTCATAGCCCAAACAAAAAAATAGAGACAATATAGATTCCAAAATAAGAACAAATCTTTGAAACCACTCAACCCAGCACAGACCAAAATGAAAAAAGTGCCTTTTAAAAATTGCAAAGTAAGTGTGGCCAGACTTTGAGGGTAATAAAATTCTGATCTTAGTTTAGATTCCAAAATAAGAACAAATCTTTGAAACCACTCAACCCAGCACAGACCAAAATGAAAAAAGTGCCTTTTAAAAATTGCAAAGTAAGTGTGGCCAGACTTTGAGGGTAATAAAATTCTGATCTTAGTTTTGCCAGTTATCCTCTGCAAGCCATAAAAGATGAGCCCTGCAATGCCTGCAGGCCCAGCATCATCTTCATGTGCCCAGACCTCCTTCTGTGGGGACACAGAGCCACCACCCTCACTTGCAGCAGAACATGCTCACTGCCAGCAGTGGTGTCAAGAAGCAGCTCCCACACGCTTCCCTTTGCTCACTTGGAGTGTTTGTGCACATGAAAGAGGAGGGAGGGGGTGAATGCATAATTAACCCTCAGCACGCCCTGCCTGCAGGCCACCCTCACATGGAGAACCTGACATCAGGTTGGCAAAGCTGGTGCAGCTCCAAGGAGAGAGCCCTGGTGTCTGCTGTGATTAGGCTCAGCCCAGCTTTCCTGCTGTGTTTGTCCTCACAGCTCTCCGCTGTGAGGAGGTGCCAGAGCGCATCCCAGCCTGTTCCCACAGATTCCTGGAGCAGGGGAAAGCCAAACTGATCCCACACTCCCCCATTGTTCCATCGGGTGTTTAGCTGACAGCAGATATGTCCCACATATTTGATCAACTGCAAATCAGGCTGGTGTGCTAGCCCAAGAAATCCATGTTTTTCTTTCAGATGTATTAAAGGCACAGAAGAGAGCTCCCTTCCATCATCTCCCTGCACTGCTGCTCTAATGATCCTGGAAGCTGGAGAGTAGTGTTGATTTTTGCATAAAGATCTGCTTTCCTTCCCTCATATTTAAACAATAATCTGTGACTGAAGACCTGCTCATAAATGCACATGCTGGTAGCTTCAATTTTTTCAGTTATTTGCCTGCCTAATAAGTCTTAGTTTGCCTGGCTGGCAAATGATAAGTTTCCTTTGAGTTCAAATTGAATTTGGGTTACTTCTTTCTCATATGCCACTGAGTTTTAGGAAACAGAAAGGGCATTGTGGTTTGGTCAGCAAAAGTTAACAACGTGGACTCTCAGTCATTTAAGTGAACTTTTGAATTAAAATCATGGTGGTGGAAGAGACAGTCATGGGGAGTTGACTTTAATCTCTCTGAGGGACCAGTTGAAGGTCCTCACTCTTCCACTTGTGTACTTCACATCTTGAAACCTCTTTTTATTTTTCTGCTAGAGTCTTTGAAAGCAGTTCTTATCCAGCATGACTACAAAACAGAAGAATAACCCAAATATCAAAGGCCTTAATGAGGTCACTGAACTTGTTGAAATAAGGAAAGAAGGAAAATGATGATGTTTGTCAAGATTTTAACTGCTTGCTTTATTTGTTTTTAAAAGTATTTTCACTTTGGCATTGCTAATACTTTGTTGAGTCATATATAACCAAGAATTAAATATATTGAAGTGTTTACAGTCAACACAAACTATTTCTGAGCACTTTTAATAGGAATTAGATGCAAATCCCCTATGCAGAACACACTGAGATCAGAAGCATCCTTAAGAGTGTCTCATTTCTTCTGTGAGTAGAATTAGGTTATTATTCTAATAGGGATAGTTTGGTTAATGAGGGTCCTGTGGTTAACAAATCAGATTAAGTGTAAGGAGAAATGGGTCCATTGCCATCTCTGTGTCAGGTTTGTTATTTAATCATAATTTGGATCTTTGCTTGTGAGGCAAGTGCCTTTCTCTGAGCCCATCTGTTCCAGTCCCTTCGGTCAGAGGCTGGATTTGCACCATGCTCATACAGACCCAAAATAAGACCCATTTCTGAGCTGCAAGCACTGAGGCCATGCTCTCAAGCTGTGTCAGGCTCTTATTGTCTACTGCCTTCATCTCTCCAGTGTCCCATAGCAGAGCCACAGTTTTTCCACTGCACTCCCTGCTTTCATAACTTAAAACCAGAAAAGATGTGCAGGAGGGCTCTGTGCCTGGGAAAAAACCTGCATTTTCCAGCTCTAATAAAAGACCTGACCTTTCCACCTTGCCTTGTTGTTTAAATGGGAGTGTTTTTCTCCATGCCACTCTGGCTCCTTTCTGGGGGACAGCTAGCAAACCCATTTGGGATACAGCCTTCTGAGAGCCTTTTGCAGCACATTTTTTCTTTGAAAATCGTAGAATCATAGAATGGTTTGGCTTGGAAGGGTCCTTAAAGATGTGCCAGAACTGTCTGACACTGTCATCAGGTCTGCTGGGCAGTCTGGTTTTTCTCTGTGTCCACAAAGGACTCAGCAGAAGATGCTGCTGTGCTGGGTTCCCTTGGAGCAGCAGGAGCTCTGCAAAACCAACTGAACTCTGCAAACCCACAGCCCTCACCTTGAGCTCCCCTGCAGATACCCCAGAGGGAAGGAGTGACTCCTCACAGGGCCCCCAGCTGCAGGTGGATGTTCCTATGCACCCACAGACCCAGGAAAACCAGAGATCTCTGCTCTCATCTAACCTTCCACAATGAAACTGAGAGCTCGTAATTTGTCCTCATTGAACTCTCTGTGTCTGAAGCAGAGACATAAATATTAAAGCAAGATTACTACAAATGAAAAAATGACAGCGACATTGTAAAAGGAGATGTGGAATGAGGGTTGAAGCAATTTTCCTTCTGCTTTTTGATTAGATGGCCTTTTGTATTATATTGGTCCTTCTGAAGACAGTGCTATAAGGAAAACTAAGTACAGGATCATGGTGTAGATTTTTCTGGGAATCATGAACAACAGCAGAGGGAAAGAACAGAGCACCAAACTCCCAGCACGTTAATACAGTACACAGAACACCTCTCAGTTCATCACAGCATTTAATTCTGGGCTGTAAGTGCTGAATTATTAAAACAGTGAAAAGAGGAGAGTGAGCAGTGGCAGAGGGGGGAAAATAAGCAGTGGCAGAAAGCAAACGTGTCACAAAGAGAAGGTCTTGCTGCAGATGAAATACATTTTGTCTTCAATAGCTTCTTTTCTTTCCCTAATACATTATATTGGTTCACAGACATTAAAGCCTCAGACTGTCTGCTGTACAAGCCTCAGGTTCTGGTGGAGATTTTTTAAAGGGCCTGTCTTGAAACTGCAGAACTTTATACTTACCAAGGACAAAGATCCTTCAAACAGAACCTCACACACAGGACAGAGCAGAAAGTCCTTGGGGGCTTGAAGGGGTGAGTGGTACCCAAACCCACCAGCTGACATGTTATTTATAAACATTCAAGTTCTAGATCCACTTTCAGGGCTACATTACAGGTATCTGCTGAGTTAGCAAGGCAGATGCTCCAAAACCTACATGTGCTGTTTCTGCTCCAAAAGTGCCAGCTCTTCTGCAGTAACTGCAGCCATTAGTTTTCTGGGAAGAGGAGAGAAAGGCAAAAACCCAGCAGAGTACCCAGCAAAATCCTTGTGCTCAGCACACAAGGATTAAGCTCTAGAGCACAACCCTTTTGTGCTACCTGGTTGCACATTGTGTTCACCTGAGTTCTGTGAAAGCACAAATGGTTTTGAAACATATTTAATATCTCAGCAAGGACTGAGCTTGGTGCAGAATAACAAGATCTTTGACATCTGAGCATGCTGGTTTTTGTGGGCTCAAGTGCCTCCCTTGGTGGCTCTTTGCTATAGTCAAGCCTTGTAGGGTTTTTATTTTCCCTTTCCACATTAATGTTCTGTTCCATTGTGCTCATGGCTTTGTTCAGGGCCACTTAAAGTCAGGGGGAATATTACCATTTCTTCCCTGTCATTAGAGCAGCTTTAATCCTGTCTGCATTGCCAGGGCAATAAATGATAAGAGTAACAACATTTTGATTTCTGCAGTGCCTCGGAGCACCAGGTTTCATGGAAAATCCCAAACAAACAAGTTCAAGCTCGAGATCTTTTAAACCCAGTGGGAGACTGTGCTGTCTGGGGAGCAGGGAGGCAGAACTGTGGCAGATGGTGAGATCTGGACCCATGGTTTGCAATTTTATGGTCTCTGGTGAAACTTCTGTGCGAGTTGCTCGCCGTGGGTGGTGGAACAAACAGTTTACATGAAGTGCATCCAGTCAGGGTGCCCAGATGGAGCTTCTGCCAAGGGGGCTACTGAAACCAGGGCTGCAAGCAGCTCCAGAGGCCAGTTCCCTCTCGTGGGAGGTGAAGACATCCATGCCTCTGAGTGGTGTGAGTGGTGGGGATGCAGGGACTGGGAGAACACTTCTCACTGCTCCCACAAAGGGTAGACCTGGAACCCCTTGGGAATGTGGCCCAAAATACCAAATATGAGCCTGGCTGCCCAGCAAGACCTTCAGCACAAATAAAGTGGGATTCGAGATTTTTTCTTAAAAAATCTTAGGTAAAATTTGTGTCATTTTACCAGCATGGCAGAGGGGACTTTTACATCTACAGACTTCTCCTGAACCTGCACTTGGACCCACATAAATCATCTCTCATAGCAAACTCACAGGACTGAGGGAAGGACCAAGATGTGGGAGAAGCTGCAAAGCACAGCACCAGTTGTATAAACTGACCTTACATACACATCTTTTGCCTAAAAGACTTTTGTGCAACCAAATCCCTGTAATGATAGTGACAGGGAGTATCAAATGCAAAGCAGAACTTCGGGAGAGGCTTTTCAACTGCGTGTTTTACTTGCAGAGCTTGATATGTCACAATAAAGATTTATGCTAATGAAAGATAAAAAATCATCAACTCTACACAGAGGCCAGTGAAGACACCAGGAGCCTCTCAGTTATCCTGCTGTGGGACTGAAAAATAACCTGGAAAATGGGATATGTGGCTTAGGGAGAAAAATGTTAGAGCATCCTGAACATTAGGCAAACACTCAGATCCCTTCCTGACGTGCCTACTTACAAGCAAACACCTTCCCTACTGATTTCTATTTTGGGAGAATTTTTAAGCTGCTGGAGAAAGAGACTCTCTAGTGAGCTGCAGAGAGCAAGAGAGATCATGTAAAACACTTTGCATAAATGCAAATTGCAGGGAGGCCAACCAGAGCACAGGAAGGGGAGTTGCTGCAGACCTGGGGGTTCATCATTCCAGAGCACTGACACTGCACATGAAGATGCAGGTTCTGCCTCAAGCAGTCACTCAGTGTAAACCAAAGCTGATGACATGATGTAGGCAGCTAGTGAGAAAACCCCACTGCTTCTCAGAAGAAACTTTACCTGTAAAATATTATTTAGACAAAAAAAAAGCAGCAGCAGACTGGGGAATGCTAATTTGTACCAACTTTTCACAAGCATCAGAGACTCTTCCACTACTCACTGGGTGTTGCTCTGTCAACACTTCTGTTGACATTACAGAGAAATGCCTCTAATGAAATCCATTTGTTCATGAAAGCAGGGTCACTTGCCAGCCAGGGGCAGACAGGTCTTGCACAGAGAGGCACCAGATTTTCAAGGAGTGGAAACATTCCTTGAATTTAACAAATGCTGTGCAAGACAGCTGAGCCATGGAAACCTTCACACTTCAGGTGTTGGACTTGCTTCCCATGAGGAAAACTGGGGAAACAACACGATATACTGGACTTTAACTGCACAGCTGAAGGGAACACATGGATGGCTGAAGGAATAATTAACCTAATTAAGGCACCATTTATTCCAGAAGCCTCTGGGGGCAAGGCAGGTGGAACTTCCAGCTACAAGAGAAGGTTGGCAGGGCAGAGGCTGCTGCCACTGGTGGGAAGAACCCAAATAAAAACTTTGTGTGGAAGAGCAGGCAAAAAGAAACATCCCTGGGAAAGGTTTTTTCTCTTGGTGTTCACAGAAAGCTCGGGGTGCAATATAAAACCTGTGATTTGACACCTCTGGGACTGTCCTACCTAACCTGTGAGGGCTGTGATTTTCTTCTCTCTGTACTGCAACCCACTTTCAGTGCTGAATGTGGCAGAGAGGAGTGTGCAGTGTAGCCTTCACTTCCTGACCCTCCTGCTGGGGCACAGATTCATTTCCCTGTGAGAGAAATTCTTTCTGGCTGTCTGTATTTAACGTGGCAGTGAACATCTGCAGTCATAATTCCTAAGAGTTTGTTGTGATCATTCCTCTGCACTGCTAGTCCTGACAATTAGAGCAATGTCAGCTGAGAGCCTTGGTGGCATTTCCAAAACATCCTTAAATTACTGAGTTTGCTGCTGTGTCCTTTCAAAGAAGAGATGCTGGGATGATCTTGAGGTGATTTGGGTGTGTAAGGAAGCCATGTGGTGCATGCAACCTCTGAAAATCAGGCTTTTGCTAATGTATACTGAAAGCTTTTCTCCTGTGAGAACTTTTACCAGTGCAGTCCTGAGGAAAGATGTTTTTCTGGCATTGTCTGAGGAACAATGGAAGAACTGGGAGTCATGTGCAGGTTTGGTTGACAGAGGGTCCTCTGTCCACGTGCTCCTTGATGGTGCAGCTGTAGATCCATGGCTATAATCCACTTGCATCCTCCTGCAAATTTCTTCCTTGAACATCTCATGTAATGAGAGCTGAGGAAATCATCAGCTTTCTGCCTGGCTAGAACTATTAGTCTGTGCAACATAAGCAAGACAGCTAAGAAAACCTTTATTTCAGTGTAGAAAAGTTGTCTACATTATAGTTTCCCTGGTAACTACATCGAGGCCAACAG
This sequence comes from Cisticola juncidis, assembly GCA_013400215.1. Lineage (NCBI taxonomy): Eukaryota > Metazoa > Chordata > Aves > Passeriformes > Cisticolidae > Cisticola > Cisticola juncidis. The sequence goes on along the minus strand of VXBR01000174.1, from coordinate 654,966 downwards.
AATTACACTGGCTCTAACTCTGGTCTAGTTTTGTCATTTGGGAAACACATCATGTTTCCTGCAGGAGCTGCAGGGATGCAGGACCTGATTTGTGGGTGCACTCAGCTGTGACTGGCCTGCAAAGTGTGCTTGCTTCACATCTGCTTGAGCACAGGTCACCAGGTCCTCCCCAGAAGTGTCCTCAGGCATGAAACCAAAAGGAATTTGTGATAAAAGACCCTTGAGAGACTTTTCTTGACATCCTTATTGGAAAAATCCTTCAAAGCAAATGGATGGGAAATAACAGAAACCTGAGGAGCTGTGGAAGCTGAATGGGAGAGAGGAAAGGGGGAAAGGAGATGCAAGCTTGAGGTTCGTTGATGGGAGAACAGCCATTTTAATTTCAAAATTAATTGGAGATTTGAAAGAGAAAAACAAGGATGAAAGAGAGAGCGAAGTGGTCTGAGTGCAGGTGCATTCAGAGATCCAAGAATCCAGGTGCTTTTTTCTGGCAGGTGGGGGAGGAAAATGGGCATGAAACTCTAGATCACTGTTTTTCCTCTCTCTGAATGGAAAAAGTAACATTTTTTTCCCTCTTTAATGCTGACAACTTTTAGCTGAGTTTTTCCAAACCTCACTGCCTGAAGCCTGGCAGTCTGCCCTCCATTAAGGTTTTTAACCTCATTTCACAGCTGGACAGACTGAGGCAGCCACCTGTGCTGACACAGAGCCATTCTGGGGTGGGACACCTCCTTGTCAGACAAGGAAGAGCAGGCCCACTGCAGCCTTTCCAGCAGGATGCTCACATTTCACTGGAGAGAACTTTCCCAGGGATGGTGCCTGCTCCTCAGGGCACTCCCTGTCCCCGTTGGCGCCTCTCACCATCCTTTCGGAGGAGGGAAGGTGCTGACAGCAGAACAAGGCAGCTCTGCAGGGGTGTGATGCTCCTCTCTGAGCACAGACACACTTGGAGGCTCACTCCAGGCTGGGGGTTTTGTGTCCAGCTGTTGAGTGGGCACTTTGCAGCAGAGCTCGTGTCCTGGCTTTAGCACTGAGCCCGCTGCAGTTCCTCTCCCAGCTCAGGCTCAGCCCCACTGAGTCACGCTGCTGAAGGGAGGAAGGACAGCTCGACCTCTGGCCTGCAAGACTGGAGACCTTCCCAGAACAAAGCCATGCCCCCTCCCAGGCCTTTTGTTTGGCTCTCTCTGTGTGATTTCATGGTTTATTAGCTTTTAAAAAGCACAAAGCCTGTCTAATGGCCTGACTTTCAGCACGGCACTGGGTGCCCAGCTGGTGGCTTTGGAGAAGAGGTACTGCCAGGCATTGGTTTCTGGGCCAAGAAAATCTCTCCCTGTGGGGCAGGGATGGTCTGGACCAGCAGCTCTGTGGACCTCAGTTCAAGTTTATCCCATCTCCAGCCCTCAGTGGAGCAAAGTGGGGTTATTATTCCCATTGGCTCTGCCAGGTGGGTACAGAGTGGACTGTGGACCTCAGTGAAATGAAAATGTAGAAGGAGAAGTTGGCCACATTCAACACAAAACTTGTCTCATTTCTGCATCACACTGAAATACCTTTTGTTGCTAATCAGAGCATCTTTAAGAAAGATATAAAGACCCAATTTTATGGACAATCTATATTTTAGCATCATGCTTCTAAACGAAACTTTCTTCAGTGCTTATACAGACTCTTCCTTTCTGGTTGGAAGCCTCCTACTTTATTTTCTAGGTGAGATCTTATATTTGTTCAGCACCTAACACCCCTAGGGGAATCTCAAATTGTAGCTACTCAGTTTTTAGCCTTCTCCTTTAATAAATAAATACACTATTGAAAGCTACAAAGCAAGTGGCCAGGCTTTTGATGATCTTTCATGAAACAGAAAGCAAACATTCAAATGATCCATTGGACAAGCAAAGAATTTATTTCAAGAAAAGCTACCCTAGACATCCCAGTTATTTTACTTCATTTTATCATAAAAGCTTTGGTAGGCTTTACTTTTAACATCTCTGAGACAAAACTAATGCCAGTGAAACAGATCCAATGAAGAAAGGCAACAAAGTTAGATGAAATTTCTCATCACCTTCTTTTCCCCTTCAAATGAAAACTGAAGCTTGACCAAAAGCAGGAAATTGCTGGTTTTGACAAAACAGCCTGATTTCCCAGGGAAAAACAAAAGGGTAAAAAGTTTTACTGTTAAGTCAGAACATTAAAAGATAAATTCTGGGACACAATTAACCCTCCTCCCCTGCTCTGGATCGTAAATTGCTCTGCAAGAGCTGGCAATGTTCTTTCCCCTCGAAGTGATGCTGCAAGGGCAGTCAGCCAGAGCAGCTGGGATAAATCTGAGGTGAGAGGTGCAGAATATGGGGTCAGAGGAAACATTCACGCTCTGCTGCAGAGGGGATGTTTAGCCACTCCCGGGGCTCCATCTCCTGAGAAACTCACAACATCTCTGGTGTGTATTTGCATTTGCTCTGCACCCAGACAACCTCTGCTCAGCACAGCACGTGGCCTCAGTCCTGTCCTGCTCACAGGGGATGTTTCCCTCAGTGTGTCTGAGCTGTCAGCACTCTGCTTCCCACTGCCCCCGGGCGCTGCCTTTCCCTGCCCCGACAGGTACAGCCAGGGCTCTCCCTGTGCTTCAGCTCCATCCCTGCTTTGTCACCTGCCCTGCAGCACCTCCTTACCAGGCTCAGCAGAGCCCCACAGTCCTTCCCACCCATGGGACATGGCTGGATTTTTTCCACCACCCTGTCCCTGTGGTGCAGGAGCCTTCCACATGTCCAACACTGCTGCTGTAATGAGCGGCACAGGGACCCCAGGCAGGTGCAAAGGAGAGCCAAAAATGACCTTTTTTAAGCAATTAGCTGGTTTTCAGTTTACACAGTTTTAAGGCACAACAAGCCCAAGTCAGCCAAGCACCACACAACACATGTGGCATGCACAGAGCACATTCATGTGTCCCACATCTCTCTACCCCTATTCCATCTGTGCCACTCTCGCATAGTTCCCTTCTACTTAGCTCAAGTATCAGGCCTGAGCCATGTTACCAGGCCTTTATAGGGCCTTACCTGTTGGGGACACAGCTGCATCCCACAGGGGCATGGCCGTGAGCAGCCCCATGGTGCTGCAGCCACATGAGCACACACAGCCCTGCACGGAGCCCTCCAGCACACCCAGTCCCTTCTGCCACACACTTCCCAAATCCTCCTTTCCCTGCCCTGCCCGTGCACACACACAAACACACACAAATCCCTCCATTAGCTAAATCCTAGGTTTTTCCAGTGCCTTTCTCACACGAAGCCCTTCCTTATCCCCCTGCTCACAGACACCCGGGCTAATCCCTCTCCCTGTGCCACACGCGGCCACCCGCTTATCTTCCCTCTCTTCTACACACACACACACACACACACACTTTTACACAGAGGCTAATCCTTCTCAGTGTCATGCACCTCAAAATCCTCCTCCCAACACCCCCTCCACACTGAGTAATCCTTTCTGGAGTCTGGCACACACGGCCCCACTGACAGCGTCCCTCCACACACATCCCCGGCACGCCTCGCACACACAGCAACTTCTTTGTGTCACACACACCATCACCCCCTGCCTGAAACACACGTCTTTCCCTAAGTCTGACACATGCATGTGAATCTGCCCTCGGTGCAGTAAAACCAGCACATTTCTGAAGTGAGATAAACCAATGTAAATGAGATATTTGGGGATGGAACCTCGGGTGTTTGCGTAGCTGTCCTGAAAAACGGAGGTGTTGGCACGTGAGAGATCGTAAAGGATCTGGCATGGTTCAGTGCAGGGAAGCAACTGAGAGGGGATGTGTTGCTGCTTATAAAAACGTCAGAGGGGTAAACACTAGAGAAGAGCTATTGATGCTGAAGGACAACATTGGCATGAGAACAAGTGAGAATAAACTAGTCATGAATAAATGCAGGCTGTGAACCTCGGAGAGATTTGTAATCATGGGAGGAGAGCAGCCTGGGTTTTGCTTTCCAAAGGGAGCACTGGAGCAAAAGCAGAGCTGGTTTCATGAGTGTGAGAAACGAGGTTCACTTCTTAGAAAAATTTAGAAGTTTAATTAAAAAAAAACTACAAAAAAACCAAAAAACACAAACATACAAACAAACAAACAAACAAAACCCAATTAGGAGACAGAAATAAAACAAAAGTTCTCGGCCAAGGGTGCCGGGTGAACAGCCAGAGAGCACACCTTGCTAACAAAGGATCTTCCCTTAAAAACAATAAGCTACTGCATATTCATAAATCCTATACATGATTCAAACATTACTTTCAACTTTGGTTGTTTCTGCTTAATTTCCACTTTCCTTCCCATCATTCTATCCTGTAAATCAGTCTCCCTGTGGCTCCATGGAGTTTCAAACTCCCTGATAACGGAGGCAATAAATTCTTCCTTTTGGGATTTTGGTGTCTGCTGCTGTTATCTCTATCCAGATAGGATGATGTGAAGAATTTCTTAATTGTCTTCTTCACTCACTGAGCTAGTTACAAAAAACATTTTACATCACATAATTTCTATTTTAATATTATGCTATAGCCTAAAAACTATATTTATCACACTACTAAAATAGACTAGATTAATACAGCATAACTCTCCAACATAACACATATAGTATTCATTTTAATATTGTGAAAAGCCAATCATATAATATGTATTTATAACAATGAGCCATTTTCCTCCAGGGAGGAAGTGTGCAGGATGTTTTCCTTCCCTACACTTGGTAGAGCAGATGAAGGAGATGTTGGCTGAGCACTGTGAGAGAAGCAGCAGATACAGAGGTCTCTACCATCTGCATAAAGATGAAAAAAATCTCTTTGGAAAGGGGCAGAGGAAATGAAGACATCTGAAAGTTTCTGTGTGTCTCATGTTATCAAGCATGGAGCTCTCCATAAGAGAGCAAACTCTTCTTATGCTGAAATCAATGCCTTAAAAAAAATCTTGAGGTCTTGGTAAACGGAGAATTTTGGAGAGTGGGGCATTTATTAAAGAGTGGGTGCCTTTTATCTCAGTGCAGTGTGAGGGCCAGCAAGTGTCCCCAGGCAGAGAGGGCTGCAGGGTGGGAGGAGGCTGGAGGTGCCCAGAGCATCCAGCAGAGCTCCAAGGAGCATCCTCAGGGATTCTCCCAGGAACCAAGGCAGCAAAGGGGACAGGAGGGGTCAGGGTGGGAGATGCCCTCCTCCATTCAGACAGGAGTTCACCTGTATGTTTGAATTGGTCTCTTTTTTGTAGAAATAAAACTCAGAAGAGAGCTAAAAAGGAAATCTGGCAAATAAATCTAACAATGTCTCTTAAGAAGTCACACCCCCCAAAAAACAGGGGTTTTTTTGTTTATTTTCCTTCTGGAAATATCAAAATGGAGCAAGAATCTTTATTTTTGTGCTGTTTTGCAAAGCCTTAAGTTTCCTTTTGGTCAGAGGAACTGATAAAAATAGTTTTATTTCTTTACTACTTTTCTCTCTGCAGAGAGATGATGGGAAAACAGAGAAATATGAAAATAGGTGGAGATTGGCATCACATGCTGGGTTTTTTTTTTCTGTTTTCCAACTGGTAGGTGGGAGGTAAAGTGGCAAACTGGCAAAAAAAGTGTGAGTATACATAGAAAACCTCCACGTTTACCTTTTATTTCAGATTTGCAATGGCAAGAAGTAAACATCTATTGAAACCTCCTTAAAGGGAGAAAAAAATCTTTTATGCAAAGACCTATGTTGAATTAAAAAAAATTTTCTACAAGTTTTCAATCACCTCCAGAGAGAAACCTGGAATTATCTGCAATGGTCTGGGGTGCAGCAATGGGGGAAAAAACAATGTTGAGGGAGAAGTGGTGCACTGGATTGGCCACAAAGCAGTGCAATGAGCACAAAACCTCAGGAGAAAGTCAAAAGAGCCAATCCAAATTACAGGATTGCTCCCTGCTCCAATGCTCTCTTCCTCAACATCTCTTGCATAAAAAAACCAATAATGTTCAACCAAGAGGTTGCTTCAATGATAGTGGCATTGAAGTGTTCTTGAGATAAATTATTATTCTACTCCAGGAAAAATCCAGAAACTGCAGAGAGGATTAAAAAATATCAATTAAAATAAAATCGTGAGAAAAGAGAAAAGTAATTTAAAAACACAAAACCAAAATCAAACCAACCAAAAAACAAACAAGCAACAACAAAACAAAAAAGAAAAGCAAAATATGGTGTGTAAAATAAACCAACTCATGGTATCTGAAGGCAGAAACTAAGTGAGCTGAGAAGGTTGGATACAAGGGATGAAGGTCATTTTAAAATCAGCATCACTGGGATTGGTGCTGAAAATGTCAAAGAACAAACTCAAGCAAGAACTGCACAAAGCTGTGAAGCACAAGAACTGCAGGATGAGTTGTTTACAGAATCATAGAATTGTTTAGGTTGGAAAGAGCTTTAAGATCATTGAGTCCAACACATTGAATTAACACTGCCAAGTGCACCACTAAATCATGTCCCTATGTGCCACATCTACACATCTTTTAAATACCTTCAGGGATGGTGACTCAGACACTACCCTGGACAGCTTGTGCCAGTGCTTGACAGTCCCTTCAGTGAAGAAATTTTTCCTAATGTCCAGTTTAAATTTAGCCTAATTCAGAAAAAATTGCCAGCAATGGGTGGAGCTCTTTTGGAACTGAAATCATATTTCATTGCTTCTCTTTTATGGAATTTATATAATTTATCTCAGCAAATGGAACTAGGGAAACTTTATCTTTTAATTTTCAAAAATTCCCTGGATGGTAGTTTTGAGTAACTGGAACTCAGATTTCAGCTTGGGCCATTTCTTCTAGAGAAGGTGAAATCTTGACTGCAAGACCAAGAAGAACAGAGGCATGGTGGAAATCTCAATATTTTGTGATAAACATTGAATATCTTGTTCTGAACCATCCTGTCCCAAAACATGACATTTCCTCTGTATGGAATGACTGGAAACATAAACAACCTTCATAATCCTGTTGTCTCTTTAAAAAAAAAAAAAAAAGGTGGCATTTGCTAACGAGGCCATAAATATTGATGTCTTCCTGAGGTCCCCCAGAGCCCTATCATTTCTGCAACTGACTGATTAATAATAGATTAAACACTTTAGTTTTGCTTACTCTGGGCTTCGTAACTTTGAGTGCATCTGCTGTGTTGGTAACAGAAGGGCCTGGAACGGATGGATCTGGCAGATTTTCAGTAGAATAATATGGCAGGAGTCTACAAATACCTTCAAGGGCCAAAACTCCACCAAAATCTACGCAGGGACATCAGAGGCTTAGAGTAATTCAGTGAGGAGCTTCAGAATGTGTTTACTACAGATAAGATGCCGTGCCTTTGGAATATCTGCAGTGTTTACTACATTTGGAGTGCACGTGACATTCCACGGTGGATGTATAATGAACTTTGCATTCACAGCAGCTCAAAGCAGCTTCAGGCTGTGTTTTACACAGGGCCAGGCTGGGCTGCTCTCAGATGTGCTGAGCAGCAGTAATGGCTCGGTACCTCCCAAAAACAAACTTCAAGGGACTTTTTGGATGTCACACAACGAGTCTGTATCAAAGCTGATGAAAGAACCAGGTGTTCCTGGCTTCTCAGCTCGTGTTCAAACCCACTGGAGGCTGCTGGCATGGAGGATTTGTTCCAGCTCGGCAAGCTGTGAAACACCAGGGAAAATACCTGGTGTTGCTCTCCTTGTTGTTCTAATTAATAGCCTTGTTTATAGTGCTCTATTAAAAAGATACAGAAGGCTGTACAAGAAATCACATCTGCTTTCCTCAGCTATGAGTTCAGTGTGAGTTTTGAGTGCCCGTCACCCCAGCAGCATCACGCAGGACTGTGTTCAATAACCTTGAATTTTGTGTGGGCAGAGGGGCTGATGCACTGAGGGATGTCTTGCAGCCACACTCAGCCTCTGTGGTTTCAATGGCAAAATTAATTCCAAAATTTCAGCTAAGTCTTCTACTCCTGTGCAAAGGGCAGAGACATCTTTCAGTGCTCCAAAGACTGCCTGCCCTTTTCTGATGAGAAACTAGAACTGAGTGAGTTGGAGACACCCCCAGCAGCAGTGCAGGCTTTGCTCCTGAGTGGCTGCTGGACTGTGGTGCTGGGGAGGGGACCCACAGTTAGTGGACCCACACTCACATTTCTGACTTGAAAGCCTCTCCCTAGAAACTGCCCCTATCTGGATTTTCTTTTTTCCTTTTCAAATCTTTGCAAACATTAAAAACAAAACAAAACAAAACAAAACAAAACAAAACAAAACAAAACAAACAAACAAACAAACAAAAAAACCAACCAAAAAAAACCCCGCAAAAAAACAAAAACCAAAAAAAACCCCAAACCCAAACGAAGGCAGGGCAATTATCCACAGGAAATCCCTGCTGTTCAGCCCTCTGCCCACACGCACATATGGACACAATACAACTCTGAACAGCAAGGCAGCAAAATATGTGCTTAATGTCAAACATGAGTGAGGACTGGCAGGTTGCTGTCTGGGTATGCAGCACCTTTGTCTGCAGTAGCTGAGGGAGGACAGCATGGCCAGGGCTGTGGGGCAGCACAGGCACCCCAGGACGTGCTCTGCACATTGGGGGTCACTCAAAATTGCCCCTCTGTCCACGGGCTTGCTGCCAGTGTGCCCCTGTGCTCCTCTGGAGAGGGCTGGAGCCAGCAGCAGTGACACTGTTCTCTCTGAGCTAAGTAAAAGTTGAATAGATGCTGAGGTGTTTTGTTGATCAAACTGCACAAATTGGAACAAGGCACTTGGGATCAGTGGGTGACACATTCAGAGCCATGATCCTCACTGTGTGTTGCCTTTGCTGTGTGCACAGCCCCTCTGTCCCCAGAACTGCAGCACCAGAGCCCTCCCTGAAACATGTCAATAGCTTCTGCAGGTTTCCCTTTTGTAAAACAAGGATTGCTTTGCTTTCCTTTTCTTCCTAACGAGAGGGGTTTCTGAGCTGCCACACTGATTTGCAGCAATGCTTTGCTGATGCCAAAGCCATCTCCGAGTGAGTGCTGGCAGGAGGATTCCCAGGAGCAGTGTCCAGGGCAGGAGGAGGGCACACACAGCTGGAGCTGAGCATGGAGCAGAGCAGGGCATCCCTGCCTGCTTCCCTGCACAGGCACTGGTGCTGAGGTGGAGCAGGCTGGGCTGTGCTGCAGCTTGCTGGAAATCAGAGGTGTTGGTTTGTGTTTGGATAGGAGGGGAATGCAGACCTACTGGGACCAGGAGCCCTGGGAGGTGGATTCCCAACAGAATCCAACAGGGGGGTGGCCTTTTTTATCCACCTTGAAATGCACCCTGAAACTCCCCTTGTTCACTGGCAAGCCCGACTAGCAGGAAAGCCCATCTGCACTCCCACTGATACCATGAAGATTGCAAGATCAAAGCCATGCTCTGGAGAGAAGGGGTACTGAGAGCAGAGGAACATTCCTGGTGAAGAAAAATGATGGAATAAGAGTTTTCTTTGATCCTTTTCCCAAGCAGTTAATTCCACTCCCTGCTGGTGGAGCACACCTGCAGAGGGACACACTCTCTTGTAACACCAGGTACTGGGACATCAGGAGAGAACCACACCACTGGTTTCCTTCTTGGGGATCCTCTCCCTAGAAAACAGTTTTTGCACCCTGCCCTCCTCCCTGGGTGGCTGTAATCTGCTCCAAAATCAGTGCCTGTTTTAGCCAGCGTTGCTGGGTTGTCCTGCTGAGTGTTGGGAAGAAATGAGGCTCGGGGAGGCTGTGCAAGGGCTGCCAAAAATCCTCTGCCACTAATGATGGAGATCACCACAGTTTGCAGCACAAAGTTTCAAAGCTGGCTCTGACCAGCTGTGGGTAACAATTTGCCTTCAAATTTGAGGTGGAAGGAGGATTTGTAGGCAGTGTGAAGCACTCTTCGTGTTTGTTTGCTCATTAGTTTGCACACCACAGCTTCCCTACAGCAGCCCCAAGCTTTCCTGTGTGCTGAACTGGTCAGATTTCTTTTTATAACATCCCTCATCTAGTTTTTATTTTTCTGTTTTCTTTTTTTTTTCTTTCCCTTTTTTTTAGAAATTCAGCCAAAGAAAGCGTGATGCTGGATTTTTAGTCCTTTACCCTTGGGCCTCATTATGTGTGTCTCCAACCCTATTTATTTACATTTCAAGGGAGAGGCTGGCAGAGAAGCAAAAACATGAGGGCTTCCCTACAAACTGTGATCAGCCAAAATTTTCTCTGTGTACAAAATCCTGCATCTCATGCTGCAAAGCCCAGAGCTGTGATACAGCTGAGATTTTCCTGAGAGAAAATTCAGGGACACCAGTATCTCCTTTGTACCTTCTCTGGGCATGGTCTGCCCTGTAAGATTTCTCCTAAAAAACAAATCCACCAGGAAAGGACCTGCTGATCAATGTGCTTCCTCAGCCCCTCTATCCTGAATTTCCATCCCATCATTTTTTCTTCCCATTTCTCATACCTTGTTTTCTCTGATCTTTAGCAAGGAGAACAAGAGGAGGAGTGGGGTTCATGCTGTGCCCCTCTCCCACTTACAACATTCAAACTCATGAACTCTTCTTCTACAACACTCAGAATACCAACCCTGCTTCCAAGCAGCCTGTGGTACAAGGGTTCTCTCTTTACCTCCATTACCTCCTTTTCCAGCTTCTCAGCAAACCAAAAGTAAACATTAGAGAATGTTCTACCTGGGAAGCCCCTTGCTCACTCCAGGAGAATTTCCTGCCTCTGAGCCAGGCCCACCTTGCCCAGTGCCTGCTCCTAGAGCAGGATGGCACCTCCCTGTCTGAGTGCCACCATCAGGGTGCTCTGATGTCCCTGGGCACAGCTGCTGCCACATCTGGAGCCACTTCTGTCCTCCCTGCCAATTAGCAGTGCCACACTTTCCCCAGGAGTTTTTTCCTCCCCAAGGATAAAAATACAACGTGGTGGGAAGAACCTCCTTGATTCACACAAAGAACTGAGGTTCACCTCCTGCAAGCCCCAATTCTGCTGTGGAAATCTGGTCCCTCCAGTCACCCTACTGAGGCCAACAGGTCCATTCAGGATAAGGGTGGCAGTGAGGACAGAATTGAGGGCATGAGCTGGGTCACAGGGACTGAGGTGGGCCCTGTCAGCCTCTTGCATGGCAGCTGGGAGGGTGGGAGGCACTGCCAGGCTGTTGTGTGGAGCAATCTGGCAGGAAGGACCACCAGGCACCTGCCTCATGCTTACACCCTCCCTGGCTTGGCCAGGAGGCTGCTGTGCCTCAGCAAAGCACAGATGGAACTGGGGGAGCTCTGCACAGGGAATCCTCCACCTGTATCCTCCAAAATCCCACAGCCCTTCTGCCCACAGGGACTGTGTCTGTTCCAAGAGGGTCCTGCTGTCTGTGGCTGCCCCATCCCTGGATCCCACAGGCTGCAGCCAGCCTCTCTCCATCCCTGGATCCCACAGCCTGCAGCCAGACTCTCTTCATGCCTGGGAATGCACAGCCTGCAGCCAGCCTCTCTCCATGCCTGGGAATGCACAGCCTGCAGCCTCTCTCCATCCCTGGGAATGCACAGCCTGCAGCCAGACTCTCTCCATGCCTGGGAATGCACAGCCTGCAGCCTCTCTCCATCCCTGGGAGTGCACAGCCTGCAGCCAGCCTCTCTCCATCCCTGGGAGTGCACAGCCTGCAGCCAGACTCTCTCCATGCCTGGGAGTGCACAGCCTGCAGCCTCTCTCCATCCCTGGATCCCACAGAGGGTCAGGGACACACCACACCTGCCCTAATGCACCCAGATATTTAAAGCCTGCCTCTGTGGCTGCACCCAGGGTTTTAAGGAAGGACAGAGCCATAAGAAAAAGCCCTTGCATCATTTCTGGGATGGCCCCTGCTCGGGAGGGCTGTCTGGTGGCACAGGGGCCACCAAAGCAGGCGAGCAGAGAGGGCTCAACACACGTAAGGCACAGACTGCAGCTGCCCCAGATTCCACAGCAACACTTCCATAGAGATCCCTGATGCCAAAACCTTGTGTAAAGAGCCCCTGAAGTGTGTCGTGTTCTCCTCATGTTGGGATTCTTCTGCAGGTATTGGTGGATTTATTCTCCCCATGGCAAACACCAAGGATGAGGGATTCCTCACAGTGGTGCTGCAAAACACAGATGTGCAGGCTTGCCTTCTCTAGGATGAATAACCTGGGAGAAACCTCTGCTCTGGCACCAGTTAGAGGGAAAACAGAGCTGAGACCCTCTGGGAACTATCAGAGTTCTCCACTTCAGGAGAGTAATTAATTTCAGGATTAATATAACACAAACTGCAGGATCTGAACCAATACTGGTCCGGGCTCCAGCTTAAGGCAGAGCAAACAGAGGCAATACCGCGTCTCTCTGCTGGTCTGCCCAAGCAATAATCCCTTCTCAAACACAGCCTGCCCCAGGGCTGAGAAGGAGGATGCTGTGCTCTCTGTTAGAACTCTGTTAGAGAGCAGCAACTCACATCTTGGTGGTTTCAGCTTCTGGTGTTTTCGTAGGGTGGCATGGCTCAATCCCACACACTTCCCCATTATCCATCACTCAGGAAAGGTCTCAGTTTCTGGACATGCAGTGCTGTAACTATTAATCTACTCAGGGTTTGAGACCTTTTTTTCTTCATTTTTAATGAAAAATTCCTCTTACTTTCAAACTACCTCCAGGCTGGTTTTGCTGGTTTTTTTTTCTTTTTTTTTTTTTTTAATTAAAAGTGCATACATTTTTCAGCCAGAAATTTCAATAATTGAGCTGCAAGGAACTCCTCAGATGTGAGATCTTGATTTTGCAAGTGCCCCGAGGAAACAATTTGAGAAATCTGCACTGCAAACAACTGGGAAAATAAGTGGACAAATTGCATCAACAGGATGAAATATTAATTAAAGGGAGAACGTCTTGGCAGCAGGAGAGGAATTTGGAGTGAACTCATAGGATATTGCATCCCCTGTGTGAGAACAGTAATTTTGCAGCTCTCTTCAAGATGGAGATCCCCAGATTGTGGTGTTTGGGATCTCACAGGCTGCCACTTCCTTTCCATGATTCAGCATCTGTCAGCTTCCCTCTAAGAGGATTTGTTCCTAAAGTGGTGTCACAGCAACTGCAGACCTCGTAATGGCCATAAAATCACTTAGACAGAAGCAGAATGTCTCCAGTGGTTTAGCCCCTCCATCTCTGCCATAAATGCTGGCCCAAATTCACAGCAGTGGGGACTGAGACAGAGCTTTACATAAACCACCTGCAGTGGCACCCAGGGACTTTTCTCACTGAAAATCAACACATGGGGTTTCATCTCGGAATCAGGGATGTGGACAGACCTCCTGGCTCTTGCAGTCTCAGCACAGGGCTTGCAAGGGTGGCCAAAGTCTAAAAATTCCTCCCTCCTGGAGTAATGGGACTGAGTCATATATCTCTTTCTCAGTAAGGTACTGACTTACAGCTTCAGAAGGGAAAAAAATAATGTAGAAATATGAATTACCAGTACTAAAAAGGGGGAGATTAATAAAAAGAAGCCTTAGATTCAACATTGCATTAAAAATGCATGACTTGTAAAACAAGCCTATGGTTTTGGGAACCTGATACCTTTTAACTGGATGTGTTCAAACAGCAGTTCCAGGTGGGAGAGAGAACAGTTGCTGCAGCTTCAAAAGGCTCCTCAGCCATATCCAGATCCCTGTGAACTCATCCTATTGCCCCAGCCCTGGCTCAGCAGTTTGCAGCATCTCACCCTGCCTGTGGTGTGAGCTCAGGTCTGGCTGCTGGGAGGCAGCCAGGAGCACCTCTGGGTGCACAGAGAGGTGCAAAGGTTGTGATCCCTGTGCTGCTCCAGCTGGGTGGATTCCCTCCCTTTTTTCCTTTTTTTTTTTTTTTTTTTTCCACAGAGAAGATGTAAGGGCCAGTAGATCTCGGGTTTTGACAGCACCCAGCCTAAAGAAATGCAACCTAGCATGTAAAGAAAAAAACTCTCCCTGAATTTGAAAACATGTGCATTGAAGCACACTTTTTCCACAAGCTCTGGAGAGAGGATAATCCACACAGGCTAACAAAAATACTCAGTTTACCCACATGAAGGAAAAGGTGCTTTATCAAGGCTATTTGGAGTTACCTATTAAATGCTGTAAATATCATTATAAAGAAGTGAGTCTGGGGGAAAACAGTGAGAAAACCAAGGATCTCACATGAACTGTGAAGGATTTTAGTGGTTCTGTGTCTGCACAGCACCTCTAGGGCCATTAATTGCTGTCTTGAAAAGAAAACATGGTTATTTATATAATCACTGGGCAATAATATGGCCCCACAAAGAAAATCACTTTGCCTGAGAGATGCCTTGGTAATGCAGACCTGAACAAAACCCCACAGCTGTCAAGCCAAGCCCCTTTTGTCCCAGAGCAAAAATTCAGGAAGATTTCTGCTGGTGTGGCATGAAACATCACTACTGCATTTTCACAAAAACATTGAGATTTGGCCAGGAGGGGCCTTGGGAGGTTGCACCAGCCACCCATGGAGCTGGCTCACTAAAAGCATTGCTGGCAGAAAGATTTGAAAATTTGACACCTCCATTCCCATGCTCCAGACTAAACCCCAGTCCCCCTTTCTCTTCCCTGTCAGGTGCTTTAGGGCTTGGGACACCCCTGGTCCCTCCCAGGCTCTCCCCAAGAGGTCCCTGTCTTTGTTAAAATGCACAGCCCAGAGTCAGACACAAAAGCACTGCTGCTGAACCATGCTAAACACCTTGGCAAGCTGGACTGACCTGAAGGATTTCCTAAATAATGTTCTCCAGTCAGATTCTCTGATTTTCTAAAGTATCCAGACTGATTTGGATAAACACGTGTAGAAAAAAAGAATGTGAAAAAAAAATCCTTAGCATGTTCCTCTTTCAAGACTCTGAAGAAATAAAAATGTTTTCCAAAAGGATTCAGGGAGAAAAGAGGAATCAGCCCCTTCCTTCCCTTCTGTGATTCAGTGCATCTGGCACCCCTTGTTACTGACCTGAGCCAGACCGTGGAATGAGGAATGCAAGAGATCTCACCTAAAGTATGGGAGTCCAAATAGGAGCCTTTGGGGGGAAGAGAAGTGCTCTGCTCATATAATTCTCTTTCATTTTTTCAGTCTTTTTTTTCCTACTCTAACACAAACCCCTAAACTTTCCTCTTTAAAACTCAGGGGAGCTCCAAATCATCCACCCTTTTGCAAGGCTAGCAACAAAACCCACAACCAAAACCCCACTTCTGACTCACAGAGGTGTAAATGTGATCAAAACTCACCCAGGATGATTTTTATGTTGCATAACCACTTCCATGATTTTATAATGGGGATAACAGCAGGCAGAGTTTGCCAGATGATGAGCAAGGGAGCCCTGTTGGCAGCAGGGCAGCAGAGGAAAGTCTTTGAGGTTTCCAATCTCAAAATAAACCTTCTTGGAGGTGGGAAGAAAAGGCAAAATCCACAAGGTGGCACAACACAGGTCACTCCAGCCCTGTGGAGTGGGATGGTGCAGATGGCAGGGGGACAGCAGAGACTCTCAGCAGTTTGCTCCCAGTGCTGTGTCCTGGCTGTGCCATTTTACAGTTCAGCAGGGCAGAGCCACATCCCCAGCATGAAATGGCTCTGAATTAGCACTGCCCTCCATGTGCTGGGCCAGCCTGCTCCTGGACCTTTCCTTCTGGACATCCCTCATGGATGCATTCAAGGGCACAGACCTACAGGCAGGAAAGGACCTCCTGAAGCTCAGCACTGCTGCCCTGGTGCTGGGGAGCAGAGATAGAGGCAGAGCCAGAGACAGAGGCAGCTGCCCCCAGCTCTCCTTGGTGCTGAGACTGAATTTCACAGCTCGTCTCAGCATCCCTGGGGCCCAGAGTGTGCACAGAGACCAAGGTTGTGCACAGGCTCTGTTTAGGATGAGAGGTTCCCCCACAAAGCTGCCCTTACCCTGCCAGGGGTGCTCTGCACAGGGAGAGAGCTGAGTGGTGTAATTACCCCCAGCAGGGCTTATTGCAAATATCATAACTGATATTGCTCTGTAACTCCAAACCACTGCATTTAATTACTCTCAGCAGCTTCATTAGCAGAGCAGCACAGCGAGGTTGGATGCTCCCATCCAATTCCAGGGATCCTCAAACACAATGGGCTTTGTTGTGCATGTGGCAGGTGGAGAGGTTGTTCCTGGAAGTGCCTTTGGTGGGCTGGGGAGGGGGATTTCGAGGAAAAGGTGTCACAGCAGAGGCAGGCTCAGGTCCTGGATGGGGGGTTTGGCAGACAGAGGGGTCTGTCTGCCACAGACTAAAAATAATTCTTTGGTTCAGATGCAGCCCCATGCCCACAGGCAGCCCTGCACCCTCTGCTCTCATGGAAACCCCCAGCCCTGATGTGCAGGTGATGCTTTTAATTCCTCATCACCTTCAATTCCTTCAGCTTTGCAAGATCCCCCTTCAGCTCTGACTCCCAGACCCACACCACTTTTTTCCTGAAAAAACAGCACGGACAGGAAAAAGAATGCAAAAAGGGGTTGTTTGGAGCAGTATGGAATGATCCTTGGGACAATCAAGAGTAAACCAGGTTTGATTATTTTCAGACTTTTTATACATTCATTTTCTTATCTGTTTCATAGTAATTAGACTGAAAAAATTTACACAAAGTCCAGGAGGACCACAGAAAGCACAGATCATACCTGGATCCAAGATGCTGCCTAAATTTCTACCACAATCCCCTTTGTCTGCAGTGGCTGGCAGAGAAGCTCTGTGCAGACAGAGGGACACTGAATATCTGTGTGTGTTTTGGAGACTTCTCTCTCCTGCCTTGCACAGGGCTCTCCTTAGCAACAGAGCTCCTGTTGCAGGATCTGCTGCTGTTTCTGCCCTCTCTGCCACCAGCAGCCCATGGAATCTGCAGTGCTGCCTGCCCAGATCAATAAAGCACTGGTGAACCCCTGCCATTACCATTCCTTCAGTCACTCAGCCCTGTGAGACCTATTGCAAATGAGGGAAAAGGGAAAAGGAAGGTTTCCAGTGAAATCTCTTCCAGTTTCCAGCCTGCAAAGAGCTGCAGAGGTGGCATCTGACAGCCCTGCACAGGCTGCAGAGCAGCCAGAGCACCACAGGAGCAGTCCTTAGGGGACACCTGAGCTCTGTCTTGAACTCAAGGTGTCCAAACCCATAAAACCGGGGCTGCCAGCCCTGATGTGCCTCCTTTAAAGCCAATTAAGGCTCAGGGAGTGTGTCTGAATGACCCCTGTTCCTGAAGCCCCGAGGAGTGAGCTCCAGAGGATGGGATGCAGATCCCTCCCTCCTCCCTGCTGCCCACAGATGGGGAGCAGGGCTGGGCATCCCTGCACGTTGGTGTGAGCATGTGTGTGGGGGACTGCGAGTTCTGGGAAGCACGGCAGAGGGACAGCACATCCCAAGAAACCGCTCGCAGAACGAGGGCCATATGTTTCTGGAAATGTCAGGATGAAAATCATTTTAGAAATGGAAAATTACTTCTCAATCCCCTTGCATTCCCATAACACTGCTTTCTCTCTATTTTAATGTTTGGAGTTATCTTATTAGGGGAGCAGGAACTGAGGAAAGATGGGAAGGATGGCTTGGGATGCTGCCACACAGAGGAGATGGGCTTGTACCCCACACCCCACAGCTCCAGCAAGGTCATGGGAACAGATTTGTGCTTAAATGTTTGCAAGGTCAGATCTTCAAATGATTCTTATCTTTATTCATCAGATACTCCCCGAACACTTATTTTTCTACATAGTATCTATAATATCTCCTGGCTCTATGCTGATGCTACTCATTTAAATACACATGGAAGTTATGTATAACAACGACACAGAAAATGCAGTGCTCTCCCATTAGGGGCATATTTTGCCATTCCTGCTGTTTTCCAAATCAATTACTTAGTAAGAAATCATGCAAAAGGCTAAGGCAATCCAAAGAGACTTATAAAGTTCTCATTCTTGTTACACCCAGGATGAAGCTACAGGATATCTGAATCACTCCCATAAGGCATAAAATGTGAAGCAATAGGCTATTGTGATGCAAGATATTCAAACCAGCTACCAGATCGCTCCCTTTGGCTATCAGTGAGGGGAGATGAGTGGATGTACTTTGCTTTTCTTTTAAACATGAAAGCAGAATCAGCTCCATCGCTGATGGAACTCAATGTATATGCAGAAAAGAAGGGACTGCCTCATTCATCAGATACACCAGAGGTTGTTGGAGCTCCTGGAGCTCCTGTGCTGGTCCTGACAGGATATTTTCTCCCTGAGGACTTCAAAGAGGCACACCTTACCTTTGCAAAGGAGCAAGAGATATAAAAGGGCAAGGGAAAGAGGGGAGGAAACTGAGGGAAGCGTGGCAGATCTGTAATCGCGAGACGAGTTTACAGTGGAAATAGTCACCATGAATAATGCAACAGTTCTCCCCCCGGAGAGAAGAAAAACAATTCCTCCGGATCAAACAGCCCATTTGCAGGTGCCACATCTGTCCCATTTGCATGTCCATGATCAGATCCTGGAGATGTGAACTGTGTGCTGTTCAAAATTAGGACCATGAGGAACTTGTAGAACACAGCAATCCCTGCAAGGGGTAAGGTCAAAGGGTTTCCAATCCATAAAAGGGCCAAAGAGGAGATAAAACCCTCACACAGGTCCCGTGGATACTGTGGAATGCAAAAGGCATCAAAAGGTTAAAACAACTTTCAGGGTCATGGACAATTTCAGGCACACTGAGAACACCAGGTATGAGCAGCCAAAAAAAGAGACGAATGCCAGGGGATTGACAGAAATGAATAAAATCAGGAATGGTTTGGAGAGGGGAAAAAGGTTAATAATACATGTTCTTTATTTCTCAAAAGCCAAGATTTAGGGGAACACCCAGCAATGAACAGGCAGTGAGTTTAAAATCAGAGCTGCATTTTCCTGAGTTATGTAGCATCAAGTCCTGGAGCTCCGTGCCAGATGAGTCTCAGCATAAATGAATTTTGAGACCACTAATATTCAGGGGGTTGCTCTGCTGCTGGCTGTGAAACACAATAGTCTGGATGCAAACTCTGGCAGAGGAAACTTTACATTAAACAGCATCAAAGCAGGAGGCAGTATCTTTTATAGTCTCCCTGAAATACCTTCTATACCCAATTATCAGTGCACTGGGTACCTCGATCTTTGGTTGTGCTCACTGAACATCTTTTGTGTTCCTATGTTATGTTCCAAAAGAGGCACCTTCTCTATAGCTCATGACAAGTAAAAGCAGCAAATAAGGACTTTTATCACTTGGCATTTGTGTTACACAGCCTGGGATTTTCAGCAATTGCTCTTCAAACATGCTCTGCATGCTCAGCCCTGAAGGGATAAGGGTTAATTCACTCCCAACAGCACTCAACCAAATTTTTCATTCATACAAGCACAGTATTAAAAATAAGGTGTGAACTTAGAGCTGACTTAACCCTCCTTTTCACTTTGACCTCTGCAGCAGCATGTGAGAGGGGCTTTTGTTATTTCTGGGAGAAAACAGGTAGTTTGTAAAAGATATTAGAGCAGCATACTGCAAGTCCAAACCCAGATGGACTGTGATGTGAAATAATTTGTCTGCTGCAGTCGTTTGCTCTCATCCACACAGAAAAGCCCCAAACCAGACAAAGCATGAGTCTGCTTTGGCTCATTTCTTTAAATAAGCCCCCAGCTTTCACAAAAGGTTTGATTTCCTCCTTTTGCACTTGGCTTCAATGATGATTAAGCTCTCAAGGGGCTGCTATGCTTGTCAGGCATTGTTTTTTCTGATGGATATTACACAAATTCCATGCACAAATTCACTTTTCCTGCCCTCCCTCTTCCATGTTAAAAATGACAAGCAGATGAGACGTTAAGAGGAGAGAGTTTATCATTGTAATTGGCCTATTCACACAAAATGCAGACATTTGCATTATTGTTTGCATAGTCAAAATTCGGCCTTTTAAAATATAACTAAATAGAGACATCTTAGAGATAATAATCTAGTTAGTATTTTTCAATTATTTGAGGAATGTTGGATTTGGTTTGGTTGTGTTGGGTTTTTTTGTTTACCCTCAGAAATAACAGACCCTTCCTGATGAAAACCTGTGGTCAGGTTTGGGGACCTGAAGCAAGGGGCCAATTCTGCTCCTGCTCACCTGGAGCAATGCCATTAAAAGTTCTGTGTCTGAGTATTCCCTGATGTAACTGGGGATATCCACAGTCCATGCACACTCTTTCAAAAGATTATTTTGATTAATTCCGGATGAGAACAGATCTTCCTGGGAGGGATTTTCTGCTCTGTGGGTTTCTCTGCCCACACCAACAGTGAGTGCTCCTCTGACTTGAGAACTGCTTTTTCCTTCCTCCACTGTTCTCCAATGTGAATTTGAAAGTCGTGCATGGACAGACTCCAGATTTAAAACTCATACAGCCCTGCATGCCAGAACCACCAGAGCCTCAGGGAATGTAATAAACACAACCCATGAGAACAACCAGATGACAGCTTATTGATACACCCTGAATGTTTTCTACTTGTAGAGAAAACTTGCACTGCCAACACAGGGAGCTAACGTGATTCTCCCAGAGAAAATCTCCCAGTTGTTACAGGCAAGACGTAGATATCAGCTCCACTTCTGTTCCACCAAGGGTTAACTGGACTCCAGAGCACAGTGAAAGGAGAAAGGAATGTGCAGTAAGATGGAAAGCAAAAGAAAGGAGGATTCCCATCCTTGTCACAGAATTAATCAGCGGCCCTTTTGCCGTCTCCCCAACACAGGAGCATCCCCCCACCTTGGAGAATTCCCTTCCAAATCAATGACTGGCAAAGTGCAGACAGCGGCAGAGCTGCTGCTGACACCAGCAGGAGAATCAGAGGCCCGAGTGAGAACACAGTCTTGAGGATGAGCCTGGGTAATTTAGGTACATCACAAAGGGCTCATTAGCGTCCCCTGAAGCTCTCGGTGGGATCCAGCCCATTGATGCCACTGGGGCGCCTTCCCCGACTCCTCTCTCTGAGATTCTGCCATCACTAATCCTTCTGCCTGGTGCTTCCCTTTGTCCTTTCTGTTCCTTTCTCTCTTTCTTCTCCTTTTCTCTTTCCTTGCCTTTTGTTCCCTCCTTTAACAATTTTCAGTCAACCCCAGGGAGACAGTCCCACTCTTATTTGCTAAAATAACTGGTAGTTAAATGACTGACATTTAACGTGGTATCTTAGGCTTCAGCACTGCTCCGCTGGGAGAAGATGCAGTGATGAGTGTGTGGGGAGAGGGAAGAATAGGATGTGGATCATGCTTCTGACAGCTTTTTTTTCCTTTTTCAGGCTGTCTGTAGACTCCAGCAAACATCATTTCTGCTGGAGCATTTATGGAGAGCACTCTTCTGAGTGGGAGGCTGACAGAGGGCTGTCCACGACCTGTCAGAAAAACCCCCACTAAGGCATAAAGCAGACTGGAGCCCTATTACACTGGAAACCTCAAAAAGGAGAATGTTATCCTTTTCTGATTACCTGTTTTCATGCTTCCTTTGGAGTCAGTACTGCAAAATTACAGTGAACTGCACTGGCATTTCCAAAAGGATGCTCAGGACTGGGATGGCAACACATGGTGTTGGTCAGGATTTAGGTGTTTTTACAGAGCTTGGACATCTCTGCAGCAGATGTGCTCCTTCCACTGAAATCCAGGAATGTGCCATTGATCCTGCTGCTGCTGGGCTCACTGTGTGCTGCTGCAGTCACCCCAGCACAGCAGGGGAGCCCAACCCAAGCCAGAAAGTGATTTCTGCAGAAATGGTCAAATTCCATGGTAGAATAATGCACATGGAGGTAAAAAAAAAAAAAAAAAAAAAAAAAAAAAAAGAATGACAAGGTACAAAAGGACCCAAAACCAGCAGCTTTAATAAATAGCAGCAATTAAGGTGTAGTCAAACTAAAGATGGTGCACTGGTCTGGGTCTGTCCCAGGGCTGAGGTGGGTTGAAGGACAGGACTTTAAACTGATGGACATTATACAAACACCTCAGGGCTTTTCCTCCCCACTGTGTGTAATTCTGCTGGACCTCAACACCTCTGAGCATCCTTGCTGCTGCTGCTTTCCTTTCAGCTCTCCTGCTCACAGGGGTGGACTCAGAGCAAGCTCTCCCCACAGAGAAGGGTGCAATGATGCCTTTGAAACACCTTTAGCAAAAGTAACCATCAGTGATTTGTTCTGCTCTGCTTTGCTTGGGAGACACAGATGGACACTTGCACTCACACCTGAAAAATACCCTCCCTCATCTGGGTGAGATTTTTCCACCCAAAAAGTTCCTCCTCCCAGAGAGAAATGCTATCATTCACCTGCCACCCAATTAGCAGATGAACTATTTATTTGACTTGTCATATCCCTTGGGAATTTCACATGATGGAGCTGTCCTGTGGGAGAGCTTTTCTAAGACAGCTGTTAAATGAAATGTCTGAAAAGCAAAGGGAATTAGTTTCTCTACCACCACCCTTGTAGTTTTCCCATTTAATTCTCCCCAGTTTTGTTCCAGAATTTGTAACAGGTAAGACAGTCTTGGAGAATAACAGCAAGATTGTGTTATTATGACAAAGGAGTGAAGATCAAAATCATCAATGTAAAGAAATTTTGCGTCTAATGGGAGATCAGCTCCCAAGATGCCATTTTGCTGAAATCTCCTGAGGAATCAATTTTCTGCCTACGCTTTTTCACCACACTAGAGAACCTCCTCTAATATCCCTGCATGCTAATGCATGACATGAATGTGTAGTAAAACACATGTGCCAGGCCTCTGGTGGGAACTGCAGGCACCCATCAGGAAAAAAAAATACACCAAAAAAACCCCACAAAGAAACCCCCCACAAAAATTCCAGACAATATAGTTTGGTTTCTTTTTCCAGTCCTCCAAAACAGATAGTCCACAGAATCATTTTGGAAAAAAAAAAGTACTGAAGGGATTCCCACTTGGCTTGGTAGGCAACTATGGGTGCAAAGAATTACTTTGCAAAGAATTACTTTGCAGGTTCTGACAAAAATGTGGCAGAGAGCAGGGAATGTGCAGTGGTGGGTATTGTGTGTATTTGTTTGGAAGCAAAGAGAACGGGGGTGTTTGCCATCATCCCCAGGTGGTGACAAGGCTAAAGGTGTCCTGAAATCCTAAACAGCAGCTGCTTCTCCTCCCCTCTGAGCCAGGCTCCTACACAGGCACAGCAAAGCCACCTGACTAAACCAGCTCTGATTTTTGATAAACACCCGAGGGCTCAGTGGTGCTGATAAGTTGCATATTGTACTTATTTGTTGTCTTTTTGGGGCACAGTCTGCTCAAGCCTCCAAGAGGGTTGGGAACAGTCTGTCAAAATGAAAATGGTCTCCCAGAGCATAACCTGAATACAGAGCTGGCAAAGCCCCCAAATACTCTGATACTACAGAACTGTAAAAAGTCACTGCTCCAGTACAGTCTTTGAATAATGCCCCAGCTTTTAAAAAGAAAGATTTGTAATCAGAAGACATTTCCCACATTTTCTTTCCTCTGCTTTTCTCTGTGAAAACTTAAATCCAGTGTCCCCAAGATCTCATCCTCTCTGGGGTACCTTTGGTGCAAGGTGGGCAGATGAAGATTCACACCTGTGCCATCTACAGGAAAAACGTAATGGGAAAGGAAGAAAAGGGGCCAGAGAAATCCCAATTCTTTTCCCCTCCAATTCATTTTATAGTCAGCCCTTGGTTGATTTATACAAGAGAACAGAAGAAGCCCAGGGGCAAGAGAGCTCATCTCTGACTGAAAACACTTTCCCAACCCAACCAGGCCTTGGAGGACTTGGTTGCAAGTTGCCCTTGGATTGTTCTGCAGGAGATTTTTTTGGTGAGTTTTCAGTTTGAAGTCTGTTACTCATCTCTTCAGCTCACATCACGATGAAGTCCCTTGCAGAGAGCAGGACCCAAAAGTAAGCTGCTCAGCATCCTGGATTGTGCAATTTAATTTGGAAAATTGCCTTTCCTGCCCTGGTGCTCAGCTGGAGCCCAGACACTAAATCCTGCCTCCCTGTGGAAACAGCCTGACAGTCCCAATGACACATTGCAAACGCAGTTCTGCTATGAGCTGTGAGCTCCCGTTGGGAAAGGTAATGCCATTTCTATCCCACATGCAGATTTTTTTCTGGAAAAAACCATAAAAGAGGCCTGGGGAACAAGGATCTGTGGGGAAGACTGACACAAAGCCTTCAAAGGTAGTGAGAGAATAAGAGCCTTTGAATGGATCCCAGGAACCAGACTGTCAAAGGACAGGGAGAGGTAGGTCATTTACCCTTTCCTACACAAGCAGCTTGGATATGTGCTGCAAACAGTGCAGCCTTAAATACCCCAACCCAGAACTGAGCCTGGGCTGAGCTTTTCAAAATGAGGCACAGGAGGGGACAGAGGGCACCCAGGGGCCACAGAGGAATGAGGAACCTCCCTGAAATGACCAGAAAACACTGGGCAGCTAAAAAACACCTCTTTCCCAGGGCAGAGCAGAGCTGCAGCTCCCTTTCTTACAGGTTCAATTCTAGATATACTCAGTACTCAAGAAAGTGGTGGAATCAAAGTCACTGCAGCCTGGATGGATCCAGGATGGATCTTTCTGCCCAGCTTCACCTCGTGGCTCTTTCCAAGACATTTCACAGGCAGCTTTTTGCCCCCTTCTATCTTGTATCCACAATTGCAGTTTCCAGCAATCCTGGCTGTGCCATCCAGGGCTCTCTGTGATTTCCCTTCCTCAAATGCCCCAAAACTGTCCCTGATGCAGTTCCTGCCCCACAGGTGAGCCCTCCCCACTCACTCCTCAGTGTCCCTCTCCTCCCAGCCACCAGGGACTGCCTCCTTGGGATGGGAGCACATTTGGCTGCAGGGATTTTGGTTTTCACCCTGCAGGTTTGGATCTGCTTCACCCAAGAGCAAATTCACCTCCCCAGAAACGGGAGACTGCTGTCCTCAGCCAAACTCCACCTCAGCCTTGTCAAGAGTTTGTTCTCCCTGACAGCTTCTAATCACCAGTTAGCCAGTTTACCGAGGGAAAAATTTTATCCTTTCTGCTAGAATTCATTTTTATGACACCTACCATAAGAGACTTAAAAAAATTAGGCATTAAAAATGGTTTATAGAGGGTATTTTTATAATCCACTAAGCTGTTTTCCATTTCCACTGATATGACATCTCTCAGCTATAATTCATAAATGCCATCAGTTAACAGGCACAGAATCTTATCCTAAATTTCTCCTCTCATATGCTTTTCCCATTTAAACTTTTTGTTAAATCTTTACTGTGCTGCTAAATCCAGAGAGATTTGGCCATAGCTGGGGGGGAAAAAAGTTTAAGTAGCTAATTAATGTCACTGGATTTGGGGCATCCTATCAAGAGAGAATATAGAGGAAGCATGTCCTCAATAAATATTTTGAACACTTAATAAAGCTAATGCCCCTACCTACACAGAAACCTTGAACATCCTCAGAAAATAATTTTTTTATAAGCAATAAGTGGCTGTTTTCCCACACAGAAATAATGAGGATGTTGCATCAGGTACATCGATTTTAGTGCCTCAGGTTTTCCCAACATTCATTTTTGTCATTGATTGCAGCTCAGAAGGGAATCCCTCTGAGAGGCACCCGCTGGTGCCAGGGTCCATCTAACCTGGGGACTCCTGGGAGAAAGCATTTATTTATTTACAGTCCTCCCAGAACTCACTTCCTGCTTTGATAAAACCACAGAAATGCCTAACAATAATTATAATTCTTGCAGTAGTTAGACATATTCTGCTTTTCTCTGCCAAGATCAGATTGGAAAACTCCAGGTCTCACCACAATCACAGCTACTAAAGCACAGCATGAAAATCAAAACAGAATATACATTCCTCCCTATTTGAAATGCCTCCATTGTATCTACACCGAGTCTGCTGGAAAATTTGAATTTGGGTGGGGTTTGAAATTTGGGCTGGAGTAATCATTTGGTTGTCATTTGGTTGTGGACATTCCTACCTTGGAAGAGGTGAGCCCAAAAGATTGGAGATTTTTTGGCATGGGCATGAAGATATCTCCTTGACTCTCTCTAGGTTAGGGATGGCTCATGGTCCACTCAGAATCCTTAAAGGCCTGATGAGTTTCCAGTCACAACCAGTTAAGCATTTTGGGTCGGAGAGAAGTGTCCCCAAAATGCCTTCCCTACATGGAGGGGAGAAGAAGTGTGGAGAGAACAAACTAAGCCACTTGCCCCCTAAGGTTTCATCTAATTAAGACCTAATCCTAGTGGGACAAGAGTTTTGGCTCAGACAAGCAGAGTATCCACGGCCTTTAACCCTTTTTTTCCAAAGGAAGTTTCAAAAGAAAGAAAGTTATTGATACTCTTCCTTTGGCCTTAAAGATCAGTGAGGGAAATTAAAGGTGCATTGCCTGAGCTGAATGGAAAAGCTTCACCCACTGCAGTGCTGCCTGGTGCTGCACAAAAGTGAATTCAAGAGAAGCTGTCCTTCCTCCCCTGTGCAAGGGTCAGTGTTACATCCACCACTCTCAATTTCCTCCCATCAGGAGATTGAATGTTTCCTTGTGGGCAGCAGGAAAAAAAGGAGAGCTGGATCACACCCTGCCCTCCCCAGGAGAGCTGGATCACACCCTGCCCTCCCCAGGAGAGCTGGATCACACCCTGCTGTCCCCAGGAGAGCTGGATCACACCCTGCCGTCCCCAGGAGAGCTGGATCACACCCTGCTGTCCCCAGGTGCTCATCCATGGCTCTGTCCCTGCCCAGCTGGACAGGCTGGAGCCCAGAGCCACACGTGGGGAGGAAGATGAGGATGACACCACAGGTGATTGATGCTGGTGGTGTCATCTCTTGGGGAGTGGAGGTGAATGAGCCCACACTGCTGAGGTGAGGGACATTTTCCTGCTGTCATCCAGACAAAGGGAGGGCAGGAGGTGACAAATACACCCTGCTGCCACTCGGCATGGCCCCTTGGCACTTCCACTTTGCTGCTCCACGACAGAGTCTGCTTGGGAAAAGTCATTCCCAAGGCTCCTGCACGCAGAGATGGTCTCTGCTCACCCACTCAGAGCACCTGCATGGCCTTTACCCATCTGCTGCTGCCTGGCACTGCCAGGAGAAGAGGAGTGGTTCCCCCATCACTTCCCAGACATTTCAGGCTGGGAATGTGCCAGCAGGCACGGGAGGGCTCTGGGTGCACCCCAGCCCCACTTGCTGAGGATCTGTGGACCTACACAAAGAGGGATCACATTCATTAGGAAGAGGAGGAACTATAAATATGAGCCTAAGCAAGAAAATGAGGCCAGTGTGGGTCTGAAAAGAAATTCAAAGCTGTGTCCTCTCCTATGAGCAAGTGCTCACTCAGGTCTCTGCACTTATTTATCAACACTGGCACAGAAAGCACAGCCTGCCTTCTGAGCATCCAGACTTTTCCAGCAGAATCAGAAGGAATCTAGCTGCTCTTACCCTGGCTTTGGATTAATGCCTCATTAATACCACTGTCCAGTCTCACTGAGGAAAAAATCCTGAAAACAAACCTCCCAAAAATTGGACAACAGGATGGAACAGGATCCCAAATCCCCTCAAAATACAGCTTCTCCCTAAAGCCACCCTTCCCATGCAGTCTCACACAAGAGGAAGAGCTGCTGGCACAGCTGAGGTCTCAAAGGCACAGGCAGGTCACTCAAGGCTGGAGTCAAGGTCTCACTTAACTTCAGGACATGTCTGAGCAGTGATTAGCCTTTCACTCTTTGCAGAAAAGCTGACAGAGTCTGAAGCATCAGGCACTGCTCCCTTGGGACCTCAGGCCTTGTGCTTTTCTGTGCTGGTGCCTGCAGGAACTGCAGAGCCCCATGGCCTGGGGTCAGAGGAGACATCACTGCTCACTTCAGCTGCTGGGACTGAACTGCAACAAATGCTGGTTTGAGGAACACGTTGGAGCTGCCTCTGATGCACTGGCCACAAGCCTTCAGCCCTCATTTATCATCTCTGCCTGATTCTGCAACTTGCCTAAAACTCAATGCACCCTTTTCAAGATTTTTTTTTTTTTTTTACCACTGATGTCCTAGTGTATCCCCTTGCACATTTTATTTTCCTCTCACTTCTCGAGGAAAGAAATTACATGAAGAAGCCATTGGCTTGAATGAAATAATAATCCCATTTCTACAGGTGAAACAGATGCACAGGGACACTTAGCATCCCTCAGAACACTCTCTATCACAGTTAGGTACTGATGAACCTCAGGGAATCAGTAGACACTAAAATGCCTTTTAAAAGCTGATTTTTTTGATACTTAGAGGCCTAAGCTAACAATCAAGACCCCAAATACCTGATAAACAAACATAAGGCTGAAACACTGCTATGACAGCTTAATAAACTCCTGACAAGAGGGAGATGCAACAGGTGAAGAGTAGAAAACACAACAGCCATGAGAGGGTCACAACATCTTGGATGGAGGCACAGACTGGTGCAGAACAGCCAAGAGGAAAATCCTGATGCAAGGAAAGAAAAAATGAGCTAAAATCATGTTGGAGAATAATGGTGCTGGGAAAAAATCAGCAGGAAAGGTAAAGATAATGGCATCACAGGTCACAAATGCCCTTGAGTTTCCTTGGATCAACTGAACCTTCTTTAGAAAAGGTTTGATACACAATCCAGGGAATTTATAGTGTAGAACCGTGTATGTGATTCCCTTCAAATTGAAAAGATGTTTAAATACAAAACCAAAATTAAGACAAACATATTTTCTTAGAACAATACCTTAATGCAGATTAAAGGAAGAATGATTAAACTACATCAACCAATGGAACATCAAAGCTGAGAAAAATGTCTGCAGAGGGTCACAGACTGCATCATCTGGGCACCCTGCACATCCAGCACATCTTGCCATCAAATTGCTGACAGCAAATTCCCTTGAAGAACATTGTGAGTCCAGGACTTTAAGCACCAGGAGATAACAGCAACCCAAAACACTGGTGTGAGCTCACAGCTGCTTCAAAGAACAGAATGAAATGGGCTCTCATCACATCACTGCTGTCTACAGGAAAGGGTTGGGTTTGGGGTGCCCACATCAGGCCACTCAACATCTGCACAGACAACACCACGTGCAGCAGGGAAAATTCCTTTGGCAGAGCTGCTTTGACTGCAGGTCTCTGTCTGCAGGGATTTATTAGGGGCTCCAGGGTGCCCCCACAGCACCAGACCTTGGGGAAACAAATGGCTTGAGGTGGCAGAGGAAGCAGCTCTGTGCTGAAGCAGCAGGAAATCCAGGGCAGGCAGCAGCAGGTGCTGCCTGTGGGTGGGATGGTGCATGGCAGACTCAGCCTGCCTGGAGCTGCAGAGATGGGTTCCATGCAAAGGGGCTGGAAGAGCCTCTTCACCTTCCCTACATCATTATTTTGGGCAAAATACTCTGTTCTCACGGACAGAGAAGCAAAGGAGAAGTAGGAGAGGAACATCTCCCAAGGAGTTTTTCAGAGCAGGGATGCTCTTGAACTTCTCAGAGCAAAGAGTGCACTGCTGCTGAACATCCTTCTCCCTTCTTCCTGAAGCTGGGAAAAAGAAATCTTAGTGAGGAAGGAGAGCTCTTCCCAAAAATGGACTCATTACTGGGTTCCAGGTGCCAACTCTTAAGCAAATTTGTTCAGTCTCATACAGCGTCTTTAAGAAATGATAGATTGCTCTGGCTCAGAAGAAACTCTCTGCTCCCTGATAATAAATGAGTTGTTAGCAGAAGTAGAAGGCTCCCAGATCCATTTGTGATCCAAAGGGCTCACAGATGCTTCCACTTTGGCAATGCCAAAACCACAGAACACCAGACAGCGAGGGATGGGGACGAGCCTCCTGCTCCTGTCTGCCTGCTGCTCTCCAGTGGCTAAAGGGAGACTGTCAAGTGCAATTTCCCTTTGGTGAAGCT